>PVKS010024631.1:0-30837 GCA_004027875.1 Aplodontia rufa | reverse complement strand
TATGGAAAAACCTTCTGCTGGACCATACTCACTCATTACGGTATGTCAGATGGGGGTGGTGTTCAGGACCAGGCACTTAATAAGATGGTTAGGACACAGTACCTGAGATCCTAGAGCTTGTGTTTTTCCCCACCAGAAAGCCTTTAAATCTCTCTCTCCAATGGAAACCTGTATCAAATGACCCCCTCCTTTTCCAGCTCATTAAATCTACACACCCGTTCCTCGATCAGACAAATCCCATTTTAGCTCAAGAGTGCGGGATGTGTCTGATATGCAGCCAGCCCTCTTCAGACATCCAACTTAGCTACTCTTAATTGTACCTCCCCCTCTGACAACACCACCCCAAAACTTACCTCAGTCCAACTTTCCCAAATAGCCCCTTATGTTCCACAGGAAGGACAGGGTCTAACAATGTAGGAGAGATGCCGGATGAACAGTGTTTACAACCCCAGGAAAACCCTAACACAGGACAAGAATCATGCTGCCCACCCTCTCCAGAAGGAGCATTTCTTTGTGAACAAATTATATGTCACTGCTTGCCTGCCCAGTGGAAGGGAACTTGCACCATGATATTCCCTAACCACCAAAAAGACAGAGTTACAGAAGACCAGGAGCTACATGTCCCAGTCACTACCCATATCAGATCAAAAAGAGCCACTCAGTTTGTCCCTCTATTAGCAACCCTTGGGATAACTGCCGGAATAGGCACTGGAGCTGTGGGACTGGGAGTCTCTATAATCTACTACCACAAACTGTCCAACCGACTCATAGATGATATCTATCCAACAAGTAGCAGATCAATATTAATATTACAAAGCCAACTAGACTCCTTGGCCTCAATGGTCTTGCAAAATCACTGTGGTTTAGATCTGTTGACTGATGAAAAAGGAGGGCACAGTTCATACCTACAGGAAGAATGCTGCTTCTGTGGGAACCCGTCCAGACTGGTCAGAGATAAAGTAAGAGCCACTGGAGAAATGAAGGAAGGAACTGGAAAAATCCCGGGAAGCCCCATGGGTGGATATATCCCAACAGGCCTCCTAGTTATTACCCCTTTTGACACCCCTACTCTTAATCATGTTAATTCTTACCTTTCTCCCTTTTCTCATTAAAATTTTCCAGAAATATATGATGAAACAGACACAGCCATCTGCAGAGCTGCTACACAAGAACACGTCAAAGCCATGCTCCTACTCCAGATTCTGGAGGCGAGGCCCCTTGTTTGCCCCCATGCCAGCAGGAAGTAGCCAGATATGACAACATCAACCCAACTCATTGCATCCCTTTAGTGTCTGGAGTGGTGGGTGTGGAATGACCCCCACTCGCTGTTTCGGAATCTACTGACTCTGGCTCTCATTGAAATCTATCGCTTCGGCGGGCCCTTATCATAGGATCCCCACCCCACTGAAAAACCCAGTTTAACTAGAAGAATTTCTGCTGTGAAGCCCCACCCCAATTCAGCCCATAAAAGATCACCTATCCAAAGCCAAGCAGCTGCTTTCCGCTTGCAAAGTGTGTCCCTGAAACTATTGCAATTAATCTCCTTGATCTGTGGAGGTCTGGATCCTTTCTTTCTGTGCCTCGTACCCTCCTTTTCAGCCTCTTTTCCTTTCAATAAACACTGTGCAGATTGGAGTGGGGCCTACATCCTGCAAGATGGGTGCCCCTGCTCCCCGACATCAATCCCCTCAGGCTGTCTTTGTGTCTGTCCTGCTGCATGGCTCCCCTTCCAGGCGTCTGAACACCCTGCCACGCTGGATGCAGCAAAAAACAAAACAAAACAAAAACAAAACAGGATTTGAGGTGTAGCTCAGTGATAGAGCACCCCTGCGGTTTAATCCCCAGTACATAAAATAAAATAAAATAAAATATAAAATGGAGTTGCATGTTTCTTCACAGAGTCCCAGGACACAGTGGCCTCCTCCATGCACCCCTGACCCCAACTGGCAGCAATCCTCAGGTGGCCTGGGGTGCGTGGGCTGGGATGCACTATGGTCCCAGTGACTCGATTCCAAGGGACCTGGCATGGCCTGACTTACTGGCAAATCCCTCTGTCCCTTTGGGGAGTGTCCCTGGCATCCGAGCTTGGGACAGCAGGCACTGCACCTCAAAAAGTTCTCCCAGGGGGCTGGAGTGGTGGCTCATCAGTTGCAGCACTTGCCTGGAAAGCATGAGGACCGGGTTTCGAACCCCAGCACCCTGTACACAGCTAAGTGTTGGAGCAACGAAGGCCATGTGAAAAACTAAATAAAGTTAATATGGGGTTGGGGATTTAGCTCAGTGGTAGAGCGCTTGCCTAGCATGTGCAAGGTCCCGAGTTTGGTCCTCAGCCCTGAGACAAAAAAAAAAAAAAAAAAGAAAGAAAAAAAGAAAAAAAAGATAGTTAATGTACCTTCAAAGTTGTTCAGGTGAAGCTCTTTGGGAAAATTTAGGAGGAACCAGCCAAGGCCATCAAGTCTGACTCCTTTTTCAGGCCATTGGTGTGAACTTGGGGCCTTATTGCACTGAGCATGCCCAGAGGCTTCGTGGCTGCCTTCTTTCATGACCCGGAACCGAGAATGCTCAGAAGCAGGCCTGTGCCCTGCTCATCTGTCCTGTGTGACTAGTGGACTCCTCAAATCAGATAACAGGCTTCCTTGCGGGGGTGGGGGGAGCACTGCTCTGCAAACAGCCCCAGAGCTGACCTCGCCTGCTGCAGATAACAAACCCTTCTCACACTTTCCTCTCCACGTGTGCACTTGGGCTTTGCACTCGCCAAGACACAAACCCTTTGCATTCAGTTCCAAGTGCAGTACAAAGAGCTTTGTTCTCCCCGAACCACTTAGAGAGATTTACCGAGTACCACCCCGTCGGCCCCAAAGCCTGTCTGTTTCCTTCTGAACGACACCTTGGCCTGCGTGACCGCAGCAGATCACACACCCATGAGCAATCAGAAGCAATTGCCCCACCGGAAGTCCTTTTCCTTACCCATTGGTTTGCTTGTGTGAAGAGTACTGAAGAGTCAGGTGTAGGGTCCTCTTGCAGTTGAGTGGGACTGTTTTTGTGTCCCCTGGGTAGTCCTGACCACTGTGCCAGCGTAGAGCCATGGCTTGCAGAAATGAGGCAGACATTTAGCCTGGGTCATCACCCTGTCCCTGTTCCTAGAATGTAACGATCACCACTACTGCATCCGTTAGGCCCCGGGAAGGTGGTCTTGGAAGAGGCTCTGGGCAGGAAGAGATGTCTACCCAGAACATGTCTGTTCTTGAAGTCAAAGCCCTCTGCCTGCCATTCACTGATTGACCTGCCGCCGGGGAAGCTGGTGGATCCCCTGGGAACCTGCCTGCCTGGGACTAGCTGTTGTCCCTGGTGCTGGCTGATGGGGCACTCAGCAGTGGTTCACTGAGGATGGCCTAGTGAGGGGAAGCTTGTGCCATCGAGCCCGTCTATAGCCACAGCCATGAGCCCATGGCAGGGAGTCAGCTGCTGTGACAGGAGGATGACTGGTGCCTGCAGGATGGGCCTCATCCTCTGCTGAGGTTACCCTTGGTGGGTGTTTCCCTCAGGAGCAAAAATCTTCACACTGTGTGTCCACCTGGAGAGGTCTGTCTTTTCACCAGGCCCTCTTGTGACCTGCTGTGGTCCATATGCTGAAATCCTAACTCTCCATGTGAAATTGCTAGGAGGTGCAGCCTTGGGGAGTCTGATTTGGTGGTGGGTGGGGTCCTCATGATGCCCTTGTAAAAATGACCCCAGAAACTCTCACCCCTCCCATCATTTTCCAGTCCTGGCCCACTGGACCCTGCCTGCGTGTAGGGTCCACTCTGAACCTCTGGCCATTTCTCTTTCTAGGCTGAGTGAAGTCCTGGGTGCTTGCTGAGAGGACTTTCCTTGGCCTCCTGTTGCAGGGTTGTAGGGCTGCGGGGGTCCACGTAGCACACTCTGAAAAGCCACCTGTTAACAGGCCCCGCTCCCGCTTCCCCAGGCTCTGGTCATAGGGAGCGCCCCATGAGTCACCCAAGTGGTGGGGAGGGAAGGAGAGGCCATGCTGCACGGTGGGGGCCAGGCCACCAAGCTGCTCACTCACACCGCTCGCTTTTGTCTCTGGGAGCTGCTTGAGTTAGGTTTCCTAGGTTCCAGGTGCATGGTTTGGCAAACCCCACAACACCCATGAAGGACAGGCAGCTCCCATCGCAGGCTAATTTGGGGGTTCACTCCCACATGTTCAGTCTCCGGGTCCCAGAAGCAAATACCATAGCAAACATTCTTCAAGATGAGAGTAATTGTCAACAAAGGGTTCCATAGCTCACTCAGAACTGCTAATACAGGGCTGGAGCAGTGGCTCAGCAGTTATGGCCATGTGGGAGGATGTGGGTTTGAATCCCAGCACCATGTACACAGCGAGGTGTTGGAGCAACAAAAGCCACATAAAAACTAAATAAAATTCTCTCTCTCTCCCTCTCTCTCTCTCACTGTCCCTCTCTGTTTAAAAAACAAACAACCTGCTAATGCACATGCTATGTGTTGCCTGAGGGGACCTGCCCCTGGGCCCGTGAACCACTCCTGGACCTGCCTCTGGAGGTGCAGAGAAGCTTGCAGAGCTGCCTGGCCTGCTCTTGGGCTTTCGCTTGTTCTTGGCCTGACGCAGAACTGGTAGGGTTTGGATCCTGCAGAGCACACACTGCCGGGGTCCAGCCCCAGCTGAACTCTCAAGGCCCTGAAGGAAGAGTGGAATCGGCGCAGAGGAACGGCTGGAACCTCCAGGGCAAGTTGCAAGCAGACACAGTTCCATGCTGGAGCAAAATGCTATCTGTTCTTTATTGTTGAACATTTTTATACAGGTGCACAAACAAGGCTTTCATTATCAGCTTCATTGTACAATCATCTTTTCAGTTTCCCAGTAATCTTAAAGCATCAGCCATTAGTACAATTCATGGCCTCGACCTCCCCACCACATAGACCATATGTAACTAGTTGGTTTAAACCGATTCAGAGCACCAGACATAAAATTACTTAAAGTATCAGCTATTAGTACAATTCATGGCCTTGACCTCCACATTGACCATATTGTTTAAACCTGCTTTTACAAAGGACAGAGACCAAACACTTCCCCAAATTCTGTCTCCCTAAATTCCTCCAGAGGTTTCTACAAACCATTACCTCACTAGATAAGAGAAGTGCTTAAAGGTCACTGCACTGCATTATTCTAGAGGCCCTATCTGAGCAAAAATGAAAAGTTTCTTAATTAGCTAGACTATGATATAGGCTATATTACTCCTCTACCCTATTAACTACTAACCTAAAACCATTTTGTTATTGTAACCTTACCACATACTCTATAGCTATCTTAAATCCTATAAATGTTAATCCTATAAAATATCTGTGCATCCTAACTTATGGGCTAAAAAGTTAAAGCCTAACCTCTACAGAGACAAAAATTACTGCTAAGGAGTTAAAAACTCAATCTCTACTAAGCCAGGAAAGGCAAATTTCACAATGCAATGTGAACACTCAGAATAGTTTTGGTAAATGTTTCACGTATACTGTTTCTTAATTCCTTAGTTCTAATTATTTGGCTTTCTATTTCCAATTACGTTTTAGAGTCAACGTAGCTTTGTTCTCCATGACTTCTACATGTGTTATTACAAGCACTCTTTTC
The DNA here is from genome assembly GCA_004027875.1 of Aplodontia rufa. Lineage (NCBI taxonomy): Eukaryota > Metazoa > Chordata > Mammalia > Rodentia > Aplodontiidae > Aplodontia > Aplodontia rufa. Next base: position 25,199 of record PVKS010024631.1, on the reverse strand, counting down.
AACAATCCCCAACAGTTGTTTGAGCAATGGAATTCTCATAACAATCAGAGAGTTTCAGTTTGAGTAAATTCACAATACACATAATTACTAGAATACAGCCAATTCCTAGCAGGGATGGTTTTGGCAATTTCCAGGGCTGGCTTTGCCTAGCCCATCCCTAAGTCTGGACTTTGTCAGACAGAGCTTCGGTGGACATTGCCTCCTCCAACACACCAAGGAAGAGATTCCCCAAATCCAGCCTTTGCCTCAGAAGGGATGCCCCGCAGCCGCAAGGTCCTGAGAGTTTGGGGCTTATTTCCTGCCCTCTGGGGAGCACGTGTCATGGGCCCAGAGCAGCCCCATGGTGTGCTCGGAGCTTGTGACATGGGCCTGAGCTGAGATGTGCCCCTGAGAGCAGTCGGCTTTGCTGGGCTTTACTGACGTCAGAGGCCAAGCCCTCCCGGAGCCGCAGCTGTCCCGCTGCTCTCCTGAGAATCCGCAGTTGGAGCAGCAGATGCAATTGCAGCCGCCACCTGATTGCTTGTGGGACTCTGTCCCCGGCACCATCCACCTGCTTGCTGAACAGCTAGGAGGGGTGGAAATGCGCAGGCCTTCTCAAGTCCTTGGTGGTGGCACTCATCTCTGCAGCCCATCTTGGAATGTGCCTGACACAGCTCACCACTCAGGAGGGCAGAGGCAGTTCCAGCACCACAACCCTTGTCCCATGGGCCAGGAGGCCAGTACAGGATCTTTCCTGGATGCCCACCCCAATCACGCACCCCTGCCACGAGATAGGTGTGTCCTGAAGATCCACCCACGACCTGACCACCCTGGGTCTCCACTCTGGTTACTGGACCCCGTTGGGGTGGTAGGTTTCCAGCAATCAGCGTGCACCCTGCCAGAGGCTGCTAGTGTTTGGGGGAGGGTGCCCACCAGAGTTTTGACCGCATGATGCGATCCTACAGGGACTGTCTAGGCCCAGATATCAGCTCCCTGCCTCAATTTCCAAGTCCCTTTTTCCAGATAAGGTTGCACTCCCAGGATCCAGGACGAGTCTTTGGGGTGCTGAGCACCCCCTGCCTGTGCTCTTCCTGTGACTTTGCGGTTTTGGACACTGTTGTCCTTCCACAGAGGGCAGGGTGCTGGGTGGATGGGTGTTTGTCCTTTCAGCAAGTGGGGAGGTAAAGTCCTCTCCATGTCCAGGGTCATCGCAGAGCAGGTCAGCACAGAGCAGCTCGGCCTGGCCACCTGCTGCATGCAGCCCAGTACAAGCCCAGCCACCACAGGGCACGTCAGGCACAGTGCTCTGTCCTGCGACTTCCCTGGGCGACCCCACAGCAGGCCGCTGGGTGCACACTTGCACGGGCTCAGGCTAACAGGATGGGGTTGGGGTGGTAGGTGGAGGTGGCCACAGGCAGGTGGGCAGACGCCTGGCACTCTCAGGAGCCCTGGGGTGCAGGTGAAGCTGCTTTGTGTGCATGGGGCACTTGCGTGTGAGCCCCCCTGCCCCATGCTCCTAGACCTAGGTGAAATCCTTCCAGAAGCTTCTGAGCTCATCTAATTCCATGCTCTCAGTTCCCTTAAGAGGTTTTATTCACTTTCTTGTTCTCCTGATGTTGGACCCTAAGTTCCCAAGGGGGTCAGAGCTGCTTGAGCTAGGGACAAGTGGACTCTGCGGGGAGTGGGAGGCAGGCTCAGGGATCCTGGCAGAGCCATGCTCGGGGAGGGCCATGTCCCTCCCTGAACCCAGGGGGCCCCTTGCACCAGCAACACAGGCCCTATGCCCCCTAGTTTCTCGGGCAGGGGGTGTGATACCACCCACCATGCTGCGGACCCCGGGACACATGTGGCAGGAATGCCAGATACCAGAAACCCAAGCTGACCCCAGGAGCCTGCAGAGCCGTGTCTCCCATCTTCAGCCTGCGTGGCAGCTGTGGCCCCTAGCCCTCCACCACCATCACTGCCTCCACAGCTCTTTGACTCCAGCTCCCGGACCTCCTTCAGGGTGCTGGGGCTCAGGGCTGTGCCCAGTGCCTGGTCTGGGCCATGTCTGGGAGGGTGGGTGGGTAATATGACCGGCCCCCCGCAGCAGGGGACCTGGGTCCCAGGAGTGCCAAGGCTTTGCTGGTGAGAAAATGCTGACCCACCCCTGTTACATAATGAGATCACAACACCCCAGCCAAGCGACTCAGCTCTCCCGGGTGGGGGTGGGCTGGGGTGCTGTGGAGGCTTTTGAGGATGTAAAATGACACGGTGGGAAAAGTCAGCATAGCCTCCTTGGGATTAGCTCTGGGGCAGGGCATGGAGAAGGGATGGGAGGAAAGCCTCCTACCCCAAAGCTGCACCTCCTTAGGGAAATACCCGCTTTTCAGGGGCAGCAGCTGGGGTGGGGTAGGGAAGAGCCCCAGCCTACGGGCACAGGCCTGGGAACTGCTGAGGGCCCTGCTCCTGGGCCCGAGGCACACTACGGAGTTTCTCCTCTGCAGGCTCCCACCCCTGCTCAGTACACAGAGGCCCACCCTTGCCTGCAGCAGATGTCTCTGGGAAGAGGGCCGGCAGCCTCTCCACCCTCTCAGACCCCAGGGCCCTCCTCTCCTCCTACTGCTGGTTCTGGGCAGCTGTTGCCCCTTCCGCAGGGCACAGAGGAGCAGGCCCCCCAAGAGACTGAAATGTACCACATGCTGTCCTCCCCATCACCACAAGCACCCAGCACACTCCAGCTGCAGGCCTTCTGGTGCCCAGGTGCGCCCTGCAGCCGCAGATGACCTCCAACTTGAACCGCGCTGTGGCCTCCAGACCTCTGCTCCCAGTGGCCCCACAGACCCCTGCCAGGCGCCGTCCTGATGTGAGCACAGGTGACCTTTCCACTTGTTTCTCTCCTTCAGTGTGCCAGACTCACCTGCCTGATTCAATTTATTCCTATATATTTTATCCTTTTAAATTAAAAATATATGGGTTGGGGATTTAGCTCAGTGGCAGAGCGCTTGCCTAGCACTCGCAAGGCCCCGAGTTCAGTAATCAGCCCGGAAAAAAAAAATCAAAATATAATCATTGACTTATTTGCTGTTTCAGAATGTTCATTACTGCTGGGTTTTTTCTGCTTTTTCTTTTTGTTTTTGTTTTTAAGAGAGAAAGAGGGGCTGGGTGGTGGCTCAGCGGTTACACTTGCCTGGCATGCACAAGTATGCGAGTTCAAACCCTAGCACCACATACACAACAAAGTCTCAGAGCAGCAACAAGCCATGTGAAAAACTGAATAAAAATTGATTCTCTCTGTCTCTCTCTCTCTCACTGTCCCCTTTTTCTAAAAGAGAGAGAGAGAGAGAGAATCAATTTTATAGAGTTTTTTCATGTGGCTTTCGTTGCTCCAACACTTTGTTGTTGAAACTGCTGAAACTGCTGAGCCACTGCTCCAGCCCCATTACACTGATCTTGCATTGCTGAATTCTGGATTTTTTTTTCTTTTTTATGGTATTGGGGATTAACTCAGGGCCTCACTCATGCTAGGTAAGTTAAGTGCCCTGCCACTAACCCTAACCCCAGCCCCAGGTGAGATTTTATATATATATATATATATATTTTTTTTTTTTTTTTTTTGAGAGAGGAAACAGGGGCTGGAAGGGTGGCTTGGCAGTTACAGTGCTTACCTGGCATGCACAAGTACCTGAGTTCAAACCCCAGCACCACAAACACAATGGAGTCTCTGAGCAACAAAGGCCACATGAAAAAATAAAAATTGATTTTCTTCCTCTCTCTCACTGTCTCTCTCTCTTTTTTTAAATTTATTTTTATTGTTCCTCTCTCTTAAGAAAAAAGAAAGAAAAGAGAAAGAGAACGAGAGGGAAAGAGAGAATCGACTTTATCTATTTTTCCATCTGATCTTTGTTTCTTGGACACGTAGTTGTACTGTATGTGGTACTGGGGTTTGAACCCAGGTCCTAGCCCATGCCCCTGCTCCAGGCCCCTTCTTTCTTTTCTTATCCTTTTTTTTTTGGGTTCTGGAGATTGAGCCCAAAGGTGCTTCACATCCCCAGCCCTTTCTATTCTTCTTAATTTTAAGAAAGAGTCTCTCTAAGTTGTTTATGTTAGAAGCACCAGGGCATGCAATGAATCAAACATGTGGTCGGAAGTGGGAGAGCAAGGCACACTTCACCCAAAGACATCTGCAGTAAGCACACTCGCCGCGGAGTGCCCTGAGATTTGCCTCTAACCGGAGGCAGCACTGATTGGAGAAGCTCTGGGGAGCATCTATGCAATTGGCTAATATAAAATTGGGCTGGGTACAGATAAGGGCAACAGGTGTAATGGGACACCTGTTAAGGAATTTAAAACAGGCTTCTTTCTGACCACATGGTTCCCTGACTTAAGATGGCTTTAAACTTAAGTTACAATTAATATGCCTACATTGTACTACAGGCTTAACTTTGACAGAAAATAAAACATAAATCTTACAGTTAGGGCCCAAGTTGCTGAAGCTGGCTTTGAACTTGCAATCCTCCTGCCTCAGCCTTCCAGGGCACTGGGATTACAGGCATGTGCCACCAGGCTGGGCCCTTTCTTACCTTTTGAAATGCGTCTCACTGGGGACCAGGCTGGGCAACAATCTCTGGGCTCAAGTGATCAATCCTCTTGCCTACGCCTCCTAGCTGGGACTATAGGTGTGACACAGCGCCCAACTTTCTTCCTTTATAGGGCTGAATAATATTCCACTGTGTGACGGACCACACTTGGCTGATCCATCTGTGGATGGACACTTGGGGCACTTCTGCCTTTAGTGGTTGTGAATAGTGCTGCTGTGAGCGTGGACAGGCACCTCTTCAAGACCTGGATCACAGTGGTCTCCATCTTCAGGTGGAATTGCTGTATCATATGGTACGTCTGTTTCCACTTTTTGAGGAACTGCCAAACTATGTTCTGCAACACAGGCACCATCTCACGTTCTTTTTACTTTCTTTGGACTGGGGATTGAACCCTGGGAGCCCTGTACCACTGAGCTGTGCCTCCAGCCCGCTTCATTTTCCATTTTGAAAGAGGGCCTTGTTAAGTTGCCCAGGCTGACCTGGAACTTGCAATCCTCCTGCCTCAGAGTCTGGAGCATCTGGGGCCACTGCATGGCCCTTTGGACATTGTCACCAACCGTGCAGGGCCCCTCGTGCCCACGTCCTCATTGACACTTTTGTGGTGGTCACCACGTGAGTGAGGGACGTCGTGGCGCGGTTCTGATGCACATTCCCTAACGACTAGAGGTGCTGGGCCTCTTCCGTTCACCGCTTGGCCGTTTGCACTTCTGCTCTGTAGAGATGTCAGTACCAGCCTTTGTCCATTTGTTGAATTTGTTTTAATTGCTGAGTGTTAGGAGTTCTCCTCTCCCAATAGCAGTCCTTTATCAGCTGTGATTTGTGTCCCTTCTCTCTCTGGATTGCCTTTTGATACTGTCCTTCCATACACAAAGGGTGTCTGTGTGCGTGTGCACACATGTGCTTATGTGCGAGACGAGGAACCAAGCATCGTGCTGGCTAGCTAGACAAACAGTATCACTGAGCTGTGTCCCAGCACTAAGGGTTGCGTGTTGCGGCTCTGACCTCTGTCTTTCATGCTTTTCAACGCTGGTGTGTGGTTTCAGTTACTGACCTTTCTCACCCTTTCACAGGTAGGAATCCGGTTCTGCAGCCTTGTTTGTTGGAAAGGTAGTCCTTTCTCTGTCGCCTGACCTTGCGCCCTGTCCTGGGTGTGTCTGCTGATGTCAGGGCATGGTGTGCTGCTGGGCCCCTGCAGCTGTCTGGTGAGCCATCTCAGTAGAGTCCTGTGGTCTTCTCAAGGCCTTTCAGGCTGCTTGGGGTCCCTTGAGATTCTCCAGGGATTTATGAATGCTAAGGTATATTCACTTCTAGGGGAAATAAGACATGGATGTTCTGACAGGGGTTGCCCTGGCTCTAGATCACCTGGCCAAAGTAACCGTTGGAGTAGCACAAGTGGCCACGTGCACTTTGGCACATGGAGTCAGTTTCTAGCAGCTCTGCTGACGCTGTCCAGCAGTGTGTGCGCTGGGCCTGCAGCTCTGCCCAGGCTTCTCTGCTGGTTCCTGTGCACCGGCCACTCTCCATCACTGCCCCTTAGCACTTCCAGGTAAATGTCATTTTCCAGCACATCCTGAGTGCCCTGGGAGCCTCACCCTGGGAAGATCACCATGGTGAGGACAGTGTCTCTTCGACCAGATAAGGCTCAGCTTCAGGGTTCTCATCTGAGTAGGGTACAAGGGTCACACTGGCCTTGGTGTGAGTTGGGGTGTGTGCTCTACTTGCTGAGAGTTTGAACCACATTGATGGGAGCCTTTCCTTGAATGTCTGCTGGAATTTGCCCGAAAGACTGCCTGGTCCTGGAGATCTCTTTGTGGAAGTGTTTTTGTTAAAAAAAAAAAAAATTCAAATTATGAAGGTTAGGGTGGGCGTCTCAGTGGTAGAGTACTTGTCTAGCATGTGCAAGGTCCTGGGTTCAATCCCTAGTGCAAAAAAAAAAGTCTAATCCTGTTCCCTTCCAAATTTATATTTCATTTTAACTCACTTTCAGTTCTAGGGGTTGAACCCAGGGGTGCTCTATCACTGAGCTACATCTCCACCACCACCATCCCATTTTTTTTTTTTAAGAGAGCAGGAGAGACAGGAAAGACAGAATCAACTTCATTTCCCCCTCCCAATCTGGCCTTTGTTTCTCCAACACTTAGCTGTGTATGTGATGCTGTGGTTTGAACCCAAGCCCTCACACATGCCAGGCAAATGCTCTGACTGCTGAGCCACTGCTCCTGTCCCTCCAGCCATTTTTAATACTTTTTTTGTTACTGGAGATAGAACCCAGGGGCACTTTACCACTGAGCCACATCCCCAGCCCTTTTATTTTTTGAGACAGGGTCTTGCCAAGTTGCTAAGGCTGGCTTTGAACTTTTGAATCCTCGTGTCTCAGCCTCCTGAGCCACAGGGATTAGAGATGTGTACCACAACACCTGGATTTCCAGTCCTCTTTACTTTTCATTTTGAGAGAGAGTCTCATGAAGTTTGCCCTGCCTGGCCTTCAACTTCTGATCCTCCTGCATCAGCCTCCTGAGTTGCTGGGATTATAAGCTTGCACCACTGTGACTAGTCTTGACTCTTTTTCTTTCTTTTTTAAGACAGGAAGAGGGCTGGAGCGGTGGTTCAGCAGTTACAGCACTTGCCTGGCATGTGCAAGGACTGGGTTCATATTGCAGCACCACGTACACAAGGAAGTGTCACATGAAAAACTAAATAAAATTGATTCTCTGTCCCTCTCTTAAAAATTTAAGAGCGATTCAATTTTATTTTTTCATCTGGCCTTTGTTTCTCCAATGCTCAGTTGCGCACATGGTGCTGGGGTTTGAACCTGGATCCTCACGAATGCCGGGTAAGCACTGTAATCGGAGTCACCACTCTAGCCCCTTGACGTACTTTTAAAGTATCATTATAGGTCTTCCCCACCCACCTTCCTTTCTGTGTCCTGAGTGAAAATCAGAGCACCTTGACCTCGCTATGACCAGCCAACTGCAGGTTTAGGGTCCCTGTGGGCTAAGCCAGGCTTGAACCTTCCCAGGTGCGGATAAATACAACGCAACTGGCTGCAGACACAGGCAGCGCATCCCTCACCTGCGGTCCCAGGGTGAGCTTTGCATAGAGTACCTGGTGTTCAGCGCTTTCCTGGAATCTCGCACCTGGAGAGGGCTGGGGCACCCCCTGTGTACGGTTCAGGGTTTCGTCTCATTCCCAGCATTGTGTAGCCGCTGAATACCCTCAACCCTGGCTGCCAGGAAACACAAACATCTCATGTAACTCATTCCGCTGATTGTTTTCTAGGTGGCCACCTGAGGCTGGCCACCAGGACTGCCTTGCTCGGCCCTGCACTCAACCTTGGCCTGGACAGGGTGTATGAGCTGCTCAGACTTGACTTGCAGTGCCTGAGCTTGAACCAAGGGCGCTCTACTACAGAGCTAGAGCCCAGCCCTTCTCATTTCTTATTTGTAGACATCTCACCAAGTTACCTCCTCAGCACATCCGTGAATCACCAGGAAAACAGCCTTGGTTTGGGGCTACACTAAGCTTTAGAGAGGAAGTGAATTTGCAAGCAGCCTGCCCTGGGATCCGGGTCCTCTGTGAGTGGCAGGCACTCCATGGGGTGCTGATGCCTGGGAGGCGGAGGTCCTCATGTGACAGTGCCTGGGGTACCAGCCTCTAATAGCTGCTGTGTCCAGGTCCCACTCCTGCTCCTGAGATGTGGGCTGCCCCTCGGCTCTTTCACTCCCTGGTGCAGCTGTTCCCCTAGCCTGCAGCTCAGCTGCATCAAAGGAATTCAAGTCCAGGGTGGCCAGCCTTCTCCCAGAGTGCAAGTGGCAGGACTGGCTCCCCTGGGACACCACTGTTTGGACCAAAGTGCAAAATTACCAGTCAGAACAGTCCATGACCATAACCCAGTGGTGCGTCTGGTGCCCTGGAGAGGCTGCAAGACCTCAAGAGCAGACAGAACTTGGACCAAAAAAGGAGAGAAACCGGGCGCAGTTAGCGTACAGGCTTATAATTTCAGAGGCTTAGGAGGCTGAGGCAGGAGGATCACAAGTTCAAAGCCAGACCTAGCAACTTAGGCCCTAAACAACTTAGCCAGACTGTCTCAAAATAAAAAGTAAAAAGGACTGGGGATGAGGTTCAGTAGTTAAGCACCCTTAGATTTAGTCCCTGGTTTAAAAAAAAAAAAAAGGGGGAGAAAGTCACAGGATTAGGTTCCAGCCCTGTGGCTGTCCCTCCTCAAGGGGCTGTCTCAATAACAGGTGTTCCACATCTTATCAGTAGCTACTGCTGCCCAGGTCAGGAACAACAGCTTTTGCAGCCTTAGGAGATGTGGACACAGCTGGCGTTCAGTGACATCACAAGCTGTGGCTCTGAAGACCCACAAAGCTCACAGGTTCTGAAATGGCCCACACTGGGGGGTGCCATTCTGTGGGTGTGAACATGTTCTCAGCCCAGGGTGCAGTGTGGGGGCCTGTGGTGGAGATCCTATGTGACAGTGGAGGAAGAGGAGGCCACCAAACCTCACCTTGTGAACCAAGTGCCCAGGCAGCCACACGTCCACACAGGAATCAGAGCAGACAGCGGAGGTACAGCGGTCAGGGGGATGCAGGAGACTCCCTCCCTGGAACCTGGCTGGAGCAAGGGGGCGGCTACTTGCAAGAACTGGCTGTCAAAATCCATCATCACCCAGTTGTCTGCTTGTCCCTGCCAGAGCCCGACCTACAGAGCCAGGCTTTCCCCCAGGTCCCAAGACTAACTCTGGATGCGTATAGGGGGCTGAGCCTCACTCTGGGGGGGATGCGCTCGCACAGGCCACCCGGTGTTGCCTGCCTGTCCTCCACACGCAGCTGCTCCAACTCACACCAGGGCCGGATCCCATGAGCCCATCACAAGCTGGAAGTATCCCAAGGGGAAAAGCGTGTGTAAGGCCCACCCACCAATGCAACCCCGCTCGTGATGCAGCCCATGGCGGCGCTCAGGGCCCCCAGGTGGGTGCTACTGCTTTCTAAGCTGTGGTGCTGCTGCCAGCACCCAGAGCAGGTGGAGCCCGGGAAAGGGACAAAGTTCAAATGTGAAGTGGTAAAGCAGGTTTCTACATCAGGAAAGGAGTGCTCCCACACCACGTGGGACCCCAAGCACACAGCCATCTGTGCACACGCCAGCTGTGCGCATGGATACAATGCAGTCATCCCATGACACGCTAAGAGGGCAGATGTGGCACTGGGACCAGGTCCATCGAGTTCTTGCCGGGGCGCGAGGCAGGACTGCTGGGTGGATGTCTGCAGAGCTGACCTGCCGGGGTTCACTAAAACAGGAGCCAAAATGAGAGTGACGAGGTTTTTACTCCCTGCACTCGCAGGCAGCAGGGGGAGGGGCAGCTCCTGGGTTCCGACCCACTTCTGCTGTTATGGACCCAGCTAGGGCAGAAGCTCTGAGTGCAGCACCTTGAACATTGAGCAGATTGAAGAAAGGCATCCTGGAGGCCTCAGGGAAGGCCAGCGATAGAGGCACCTGGCTGCAACTGCAGCCAACAGCATGCCCCCGAGGCTGGTCCCAATGCCAGGCCCTGCCATGCAGTCTGTATGAAGAGGGCACCCATGAGGCCTGCCAGGAAAAGCCTTCTTCCTGGCCCATGGCTCACCTGGAGCCTGCTCCTCATAATTCTGCCTGCCCACTCCTTCTCCAGACAAGCAGGGAGGCTGCAGCCTCAGGAGGCCTCTCCCTGTAGGAATAACCTTCCTGTCGTATCCCCAGGTGGCTGGAGCTCACAGACTGCCTGTCCTTGCTCTCCAGAGCACCTGGCTCTGTGACCACTGACGGTTATAGGAGGGCAGCTGCAGCATCTGCCTGGCACCTGCACGAGCAGCAAGAGCAAGTTGACCAAGGCCACATGGAGGCAGCAACCAGGAGTCCTCATCACCGAGAGCGCAGGTCGCCTCTGCTCTGCATGGGACACCAATCCGTATCTGGGTACAGAAGGCAGTGCACAGACTTAAACCTGGGAAAGGAGAAAGTGGGGTCAGACCTGTGGGGTGGGGGTAGGCACAAGCCTGAGTCCCCCATACTCACCGGGTGGGGTCTTGCTGCAGGCTGAAGCCTCCATCCACATTCACAACATTATGTGGGTTCTCAGGGCCCCCATAGCTCAGGGTGACCTGAGAGGAATGTGGCAGAGAGTGAGGCCTGCTACTTCCTCCTTTGGCCCCCACCTACTACAAGAGTCCCTGCTGGAGGGCTTCTCATACTCTTCCACTCTGGGGAAACCTGATGTGGGCTCCTGAGGGCCCTACCCACCCCCAGTCTTGCAGAAATCCCAGTGCTGAGCCCTCCCCTGAACTGCAGGCCAGATGGACCTGGGCACAGGGCTGGCCAGTGGGGATCCTGAAGAATGAGGCAGGCCCAGGTAGCAGAAGCACCCGCTGAGGCGCCAGGGAGCCCAGGGCCTACCTGCTGGAGCACAGCCTCTGGAGGCAGTCTCTGCAGGTTCTCCAGGTGGGAGTGGAAGAGTGGGCTGTGAAGCAGGCGAGCCCCCAGCAGCCCTTCCACGATATAGCCCACCGTGCAGTCATCGGGCAGCCTTACTCGCTCCGCAGTGCTCATGAAGCTGCCCAAGCTGCAAGGAAGGCTGATCAGCACTTTTCCAGCCCTCACCCCCCAGGTATGTGGGCAGCTGGACACCTACTTACCTGGCCCATGGGCTCATCTTGAGAGCGAGGCCCCTGCTCAGGCAGAACCCGGCCCCACCGGTAGCAAACCAGAACTTGACTGTGGTCACCTGGAGACAGAGAGCCCTGGTAAAAATGGCCCAGCTCCTCAGCCCCAACCCCTAGTGCTACCCTCAGGCCATCTGCCCCAGCACTCACAGTGCCACCTCCAGGGACCCTCTCGGAGGCCTCAATGGGGTGGTCCAAGCTGGGCCGCCCCAGGTACACATCCTGGTTGGGCGAGAAGGCAGACAGCAGGTGCAGCAAGCCCTCAGAGTTCACATAGTTGTCATCATCCACGTGGCAGAACCACCTGCAGGTGTGGCAGTACTGTGTGTAGGGCTGGCGGCTGGGAGGGGAACCCCACACTCAGCCCTGGGATCTGGGGTGGGGGAACAGGAGACCAGGGCCTACTTGCGACCAGACTCAATGAACTTGTCGTACTCCACGGACATCTTGCAGCAGAGAGCCTGGCGGGTACGCAGGGTGGAGCAGTTGGTGTTGATGATGCGGCTGCCTGCTGAGTTGGCAAAAAGGAAGTGCCAGGGTTGACGCCCAGACTGCCCCTGCGGTCTAGGCCACCTGGCCCAAGTCCAGCTGCAGCCCAAGCTCACCCTCACTTAGCTGGCTATCAGGGCCTGAAAGGAGACCAAGGAGGGGCGGTCTCTACCAGGCCTGCAAGAAACGTTCCCTGCTGGGGCTTCCAGGAGGACGTGGCACTAGCCAGGGGCCCCGGGAAGCCTGCAGTGGCCGGGGCAACAGAACTTGGCCGGCAGGATGGGGTCCGGGGCACTGGCTGGTGGGTAGGCTTTCTGGCTGGGCCCCCTGGTAGCCTTGTGACCCTGACACGGAGGCGGGACGCGGAACACTCGGCGGGCGGGGGCCGGGCGCGCTCACCTCCCAGCAGCTGGAGCTCGGGGTCGTCTCCGTCGGTGAAGATGAACGTCTGGGGGAGAAATGACCCGTGAGGTACCAGCCCTGACCCGCGCAGGTGGGCCGGCAGGTGCGCGGGCAGGTGCAGCGCGGGCCGGGCGGGGCGCGCACCTGCCGGCGAGCGCGGGAGATCCAGGTGCGCAGCAGCAGCCGCAGGCGCGGCCCGTGGTTCTTCCGGGTGGTCTTGACGGCGATGAAGACGTCGTCGGGCCGCAGGCGGAGAGCGGCACGGGTCGGGCCAGGGGCCGGCGCAGGCGCGCGAGGCAGCGGCAGTGGCAGTGGCAGAAGGAGCAGCGCGGCCAGGGCCGCGGCCAGCGCGAGGCAGGCCCGGCACAGCGCGCCCCTGGCGCGGCTCATGCGGCCGCCGCAACCCCGGCGCCGGGCGCAGGCCTGCGCTGCCGGCGGTCCCTTTAAGAGCAGCGCGCGCCCCGCCCTGCGCCGCGACCCGGATGCCTACCGCACCGCCCCGGAAGTGGACGGCGCGCCGCGGCAGGGTTGTGGAAGATGCCGCTGCCCGTTCAGGTGTTCAACCTGCAGGTGATCAGTCGAGGCCGCGCCCGCTCTCTCCAGGACGGGGACCACGAGGAGGGCGGGAGGCCGCGGGGAGGGACGAGGAGGCCGCGGGGAGGGCGGGAGGCCGCGGGGAGGGCGGGAGGCCTCCGAGCCGGCTGGGCTGCGGCCCCGCGCGCAGCGTGGACCGGCCGCGCGGGCAGCGCTTGGCCCAGCCCCTCCTCCGCCTGCGCCAACGCTCCTCGGCGGGCGGCCGGGCCGGCCGCAGTCGGGTCGCGATGCCGGGAAGCCCGGCGCCCAGCTCGGCCTCCTCGTCGGCCTCGGACCTGCGGCCCGGCACTGCCGGGGACTGCAGCCTGAGCGTCAGCCTGTCGGCCTGCACGCTGCTCTCGGAGGTACCGCGCCGGGCTCTGCAGGAGCGCTCTGCGTGGGCCTCCCGCCCGGGTCCACCCCGGGCCACCCCGTAACGCCTCCCTTCCCTACCCTCATGACGCCACTCTCACCGTATAGTTGTTCAGCACTACCAGGGGCCCTCCTGCTCCGGCTTGGAGGAGACTGCATCAGAATGTGGCTGGGAATGCACGCCTTCCCGAGGTCTGCTTTCCCACTCCAAGGATGGGCGTTTGGAGCTGGCCGCGGGGCTTCTGCTGGATGCACCCCTGCCGTAGCGGCTCAGGAGCCTGGGTGGGAGTGGGGAGAGGCTGGGATGGACACACCTCTGCGAGGACAGCATTGGTGGGAGAGTGGTCCACTTGTGTCTTGCAACATCTGAGAGTTGAAGGAGCCTAAGGTGCACGGCCTGTGTTGCAGGGGGCTGTGGAGCCCATGCAGATTGATGTGGACCCACAGGAGGATCCCCAGAATGCGCCTGATGTCAACTACGTGGTGGAGAACCCCACCCTGGTACAGAGCCCAGTGGGGGAGATCTTGGGGCATCGCAGTCCTGTTGGGGGGGTCCAGGCCAGACTCCCCACTGCATTTTACACCCTAGGTGGATTGGCACTTCTCAGCAACTTCTCTGGTCTTTCTTTGAACTGGGAACCTTAGGAGTTTCCACTGCCCATTTATGGGTTCTTAGCCTAGCCTGACGTCTTGCACCCGCTTCTCACACACAAGGAGTAGCCCTGCCTGTTGAGTCTCATCCTGCTGGCAGGTGTTTTGGGGGCCAACCTGTTAAAACACCGTTTGCTGCTCAGTCCAGCGTACATATCTCATGGGTACTAACAAGTGCCAACAGAGTGCAGAATTCTACCCTGGAAGTTCCCACCACCCCACTGGTCTATCAGCACCTGGTACAGCAGTTGATCTGACACCCCTATGTCCAGTGCTTGGACAAGGCAGTCAAACCTCTGCCTGTCTGCTGTCCCTGGGCTTAGTGTGTCGGGTCTGCTTGGCATGCCCTGCCTGACCCTCTCATTTGCTCTTCCCACCCCAATGCCAGGATCTGGAGCAGTATGCAGCCAGCTACAGTGGGCTGATGCGGATCGAGCGGCTGCAGTTCATTGCTGACCACTGCCCCCCACTGCGGGTGGAGGCCCTGAAGATGGCCCTCTCCTTCGTGCAGAGGACCTTCAACGTGGACATGTATGAGGAGATACACCGGAAGCTCTCGGAGGCCACCAGGTAAGGCCAGGGCATTGGCAGAAGAGGCAGTGTCACAGTGGGAGATGTCCAGGGCTGGATGTGGTCTGACCCTACTTGGGGCCAGGCTTTGAGTGTTCTTGCCATACTTAGCACCCCAACTCTGCAGTGGCACTTCCACATGGAGAGGAACCTGCTCACTCTCCTGGCTGAATGACCTGGTGCTGGCCGTGTGCGCCTGCCGGTTCCTGTCTTGGGAGCCACTTCTCTGGCCAAGCCTCCCCACTCAACCATGGGCTCCTGGGTCAGCAGTTGTCCCTGTGCCTCTGGTGCAAGCGGAACCTCCGCTGGGGCTGGGAACAAATCTCTTGAGAGCTCTTGTGGCTGGCCACATCCTCCCACCTCACTGGCCCCAGTGACCGTCGCCATCCTGATGGCCAGGTCCTCCCTCAGGGAGCTGCAGAATGCACCTGATGCCATCCCTGAGAGTGGCATGGAGCCCCCACCTCTGGACACAGCCTGGGTAGAGGCCACTCGGAAGAAAGCCCTGCTGAAGCTGGAGAAGCTGGACACAGACTTGAAGAACTACAAGGGCAACTCCATCAAAGAGAGCATTAGGTGCTAACCTGCCTGGGGTGGGGGAGGAGGCGACTGGGCCCAGCTGGGCCCTCCCCCCCACTGGTGTCCACTCACAGCCAGCCCTCTAGGCGCGGCCATGATGACCTGGGTGACCACTACCTCGACTGTGGGGACCTCAGCAATGCTCTCAAGTGTTACTCCAGAGCCCGGGACTACTGCACCAGCGCCAAGCACGTCATCAATATGTGCCTCAACGTTATCAAGGTAGGCCCTGAGTGGGCAGGGAAGCATGGGGCGGCAGGAGGTGGTAGCCCAGGCTCAGTGCAGCCCATGCACTTGTCCTGCAGGTCAGCGTCTACTTGCAGAACTGGTCTCACGTGCTGAGCTACGTCAGCAAGGCTGAGTCTACCCCAGAGATTGCAGAGGTAGGGCCCACTTCCTTGGAGACCTTGCCCCCAGAGCCTGCCTGCTCCTCCAGTGGCCTTCTTCCCTGCTGAGGCTGGGGCACGGTGCTGGGCACTGAGCTCCCTGCATGGGGGGCACAGGCCCTTGACACACGTGGCCTTCCCCTGCAGCAGCGCGGAGAGCGGGACAGCCAGACCCAAGCCATCCTCACCAAACTCAAGTGTGCTGCAGGTGAGGCTCCCACCACCCCACCTGGGGGCAGGACTGGCTCCACCTCGCAGCCTGAAGCTGCCAGGCGTTTTTGCCCCATGTCTGCCGGCACGTGATCAGGACAGGCCACTGTGAGGCCTTAGACCAGCTGGTGTCTGAGCCTGGGTGTCCTTTGCAGGCACCAGAGCAGCAGTTCAAAGCTCTGGGTACCTGTGAGAAAGTATTTTCAGTGCTTGGGGGTATTATTTCTGCTCAACAGTTAGTGCTGTCTCTAAGCCAAGGAGCAGCACCAGGGACAGAAGTCAAGGCGGCACCTGCTGATGGCCAGGCCCTTCTGGCAGCTTCCTCTAGGAAGCCTGACTTCACCCCTCCTCTCACTCACCTGGCCTCTTCTCTAGGCTTGGCTGAGCTGGCTGCACGCAAGTACAAGCAGGCTGCTAAGTGCTTCCTGCTGGCCTCGTTTGACCACTGTGACTTCCCTGAGGTGAGGGCATCTGGGTTTCAGGTGGACCCTGCCCAGGGCCTGCAGGTCAGGGGTGTCCTGGGTATTCTCTCAAGTCGTGAGCCTGAGCCCCTCTGAAACTGTCTCTGACCCATCTCCCTTTCTGCTCCTCAGCTGCTTTCCCCTAGCAACGTGGCCATCTATGGTGGCCTGTGTGCATTGGCCACCTTTGACAGACAGGAACTGCAGCGCAACGTCATCTCCAGTAGGTGGGTGGAGGTGGGGGAGCTTTCCCAGTCTTGTGCCTAGGGGCTGGAGCCCTGTAAGCCCTCTGGACAGCAGGGGCTGTTAGAGGCATGGGACTGAGCACTCTGATATCTGTAGCTCTTTCAAGTTATTCTTGGAGCTGGAACCACAGGTCCGAGACATCATCTTCAAATTCTACGAGTCCAAGTATGCTTCATGCCTGAAGATGCTGGATGAAATGAAGGTGAGACAAGGGCCTGGTCATGCCTGGCTTGAGTTCTGCCCAGCTAGGTCCCTAAACCAGCTTTCCTCTGCAGGACAACCTGCTCTTGGACATGTATCTGGCCCCCCATGTCAGGACTCTCTATACCCAGATACGCAACCGGGCGCTCATCCAGGTAGGCACGGGGCAGAGGCTGGCAGGGGATGGATGTGCCCTGGAGTGGCAGGCAGCTGGTGCCCTCTCTGCCCCACAGTATTTCAGCCCCTACGTGTCAGCTGACATGCACAAGATGGCTGCAGCCTTTAACACCACCGTGGCGGCACTGGAGGACGAGCTCACACAGCTCATCCTGGAAGGACTGATTAACGCCCGCATTGACTCACACAGCAAGGTGGCTATAGGGCCGTGGGACAGTGGGGCCGTGCAGCCGTATGTGCCTGCTGGGCCCTACTAAGCCTGTCCCTGCACAGATCCTGTACGCCCGGGATGTGGATCAGCGCAGCACCACTTTTGAGAAGTCCCTGCTAATGGGCAAAGAGTTCCAGCGACGCGCCAAGGCCATGATCCTGAGAGCAGCTGTGCTACGCAACCAAATCCATGTCAAGGTGAGCAGTGGGGGTCATCAGGGGGCAGGCAGCACCTGTGCAGCCCCTGGCTGAGCTCCCTTCTGTTCACTGCAGTCCCCTCCCAGAGAAGGGAGCCAAGGGGAGCTGACTCCAGCCAACAGCCAGTCCCGCATGAGCACCAACATGTGAGGGGCAGCCCCTGGCCTCCAGGATGGTCTGCACACCCCTCGCTGCCCCTCAGAAGTGCACCTGGGCTTCCAGCCAGGCTTCTGTGTGCCCTTGCGCCCTACAGCATCCTGTTAGGGGCTGAGGAGGCAGACAGGGTGCCCACTGAGGACCCACCCCAGGGAAGAGACTGTGTAGTACTCAAGCTCCTGCCTGGCAGCTTGGCTCCCCAAGCCCCTCCTGTTCCTGCGTTGTTTGGGTTACAGACACTGTTGATTGCGTAGTGCATTAAAGAGTAGACTGATGGTTGTTCTTGGCTCGGGTTGCACCAGGTTGCTTTGGACTTCTGTGGGCCCCCACCAGCTTTTGTCTCCTGACCCACCAGGTGCTTCTCCTGCAAGGTGCTCTCTGGAGGCTCTGGCTACCTATGTTCCCAGCTGTGTTCTGCAGAGGCTTCAGTGTCTGGCCTCTGTCCACACTGTCTCTCTGGCTCCTAGGTCCCTCCTGGTTCTAATTGTGTCCTCACAGCTCAGGGGCCTGCTTGGGTCTGGAGGAGTGGTGATCATAGGCTGTCTCTGAAATGATTTATTGTTCACTTTCAAAACAAGCCGTGAGGACAGGGCAGGTCCAGCCTGGGCTTGCCTGGGTGCAGCATTGCCAGGCCTCAGTATGGGCCAGGGAGGATGTTAGCATGTCCTTCCATGTCAAACAGCAGGAGATTCCCTGAGTAAAGGCAGTTCCTTAAGAAGTGTCCAGGCCTCGATAGAGGTCTGGGGTGGGGGTGGCTCCTGCTGTTCCTCAGGCCAGGGCACTGCCCATGACTTCAGAGAAGCCACCTGATGTTCCAGGTCCTGTCTGCTGAGACTCCTGCACCCCGGGTTGGGTCCCTTTCCAAGTCAGAGACTTCTCCAGTTTGGTTTTAAAAAGTAATCCGTGCCCTGAAAGAGGGGCCTGCAGTCAGGAAGCTCAGGAGCCTGCTGCCCCCTGGAGGTGGTGGGGCATGGCAGACATCCCTCACCTGGGCAATCTGCCGTCTCTTTGAAGGCTCTCTTCTTGCAGCAGCCCCGGCACAAGTTGAACACACACCTGTTGCCCTGGGCACAGGAAAGCTAGTGAGCCTGAGGCTGTGATGTCCTTCCCAGGCCTGGGCCAGCCATCTGGAAGCCTCTGCCAGATGCCCTGTGGCCTGGACACAGCCCTGGGAATCAGCATAGAAGGCACTGCCCCCTGGGCAGCCCCAACAGATAGTCATTCCTACTCCAGGCCTTTTCTCCTGTGTGATGACTGGACATGGGTCTGTCCTCCCACCTGGGCAGTACCATTCTGAACAGCACTGGGGCCCTGTGAGATGAAGTTGGTGCAGCTTGCCTTGCCTGCCCCTTCCCATTAGCTGCCAGGACAGACTCACCTTTGGGTTTCCACACTGGTCACACTTTGCATATTTTGCTGAAAAAAGTACAAAGAGGTGCTGGTTGAATGAGGTGAACCTAACCTGGGCTAAGTGGCCAATCATAGCTACTGTCCATCTCCACAAAATCTGCTTGGGCTGGGGGGTTAGAGGCAAATGATATAGGCTGACAATGTCTGCTTTCAGAATGCAGTGAGCACTCTTGCTGGGAAACAAACAGGAAGCTGCCCCACCCGCACCCTGAGCAGTTCCAGGGGCTGTGTCTTTGGCTGGGTCTCCCACAGCAAAAAAGAAGAGAAGAATCAGGCTCCAAGCTCTATTCTCTGTGGCTGCAGGGGCTGCAGATGGGCTTCACGAGGCCGTGCCTAGAGTATGTGGGAGGGTTTTGGGCTGTCCCCTGACTCCCCAGGCTTACAAAACTGTCAGGCAAAGCTGCTCCTGGGAACTCCCCTCTAGGCAGCAAGCATGTGGGGAGAGGTAGGCCCAAGAACCGCCCAGGGGGCTGTGACCTGCCTCACGGCAGCGTGTGAGTCAGGTCTTACAGGGGAGCATCTGCAACCCATCTAATCTGATCTCCACAGCATACTACAGACCTCAGCACCCTTCCCACAGGTCTTGGCAATTGCTTGGGCTGCTCCCGCCACCCCTGTATCAGGCTGGGGCACAAGAGTTCTGGCCGAGGCCCTCAGTGGCCACCTGGACAGCACCTAGCTGAGTTCAGGGCTTGTCCCACAGCCTCATCTGACACTGCAATAGACATCTACCACCCAAACCCCCAGGCACTACAGTGCAGGAAGACTCCAAGGCCCTGCAGTGTGGCCTGGCCATGCTCCAGTACACCCTGGGAAGAAAAGCCCTGTGGGCCTTGAGCCTGTGGATAGAAGGCAGAGAAGAGCCTCCTGGGCAGGCCTCACAGCCCCTCCCTGACGACTGCTGGGAGTGGTGCTCACGTTTTAGAGAGGGGTCAAAGGTCTTGTGGGGGTTCCTCAGCTGCTTTTTCTGCTTGTTCTTGGACAGGCCATCTGTACCACCCTCCTCCTCTTCCAGGGCCCGCTTGCTGCGGCCACCACTGCTCTCCTTGGTACTCTCCTTGGGCCTGAAAGCAAAGGACAGTGGGCAGAGCCAAGGATACCCATGAAAGATGGCCAGCTGGTCACAGCCAAATGGGTCAGAGCTTAGGAGGGGTCCAAAGGTGATGAGAGACTGGGAGGCCTTGATGGGCACTGGTGCACACTGGTCATTCCACAAGGCAGCCTGGCAGCTTTGCTCTCAGGATGTCTGGGCAGGGGCTAGGCCTGTATAGAGCCACATGGTGGTGTGCTTGGCCACCAAAGGCTGGGCCTCCCTGGGATGGCATCTGAACCTCACAGGCCCAGTTCTAAGCCATTGAGCACAGGTCTAGAGCTTTGCCCACAGATGATACCTGCCTCTCCTCTGAGAATGCTGGGGAAGCCCAGAGAATATACTTCTTGACCCCAAGGACAAATCCACCTAGAATCAGAGGAGCTTGGGAAAGTATCTTCTGGAACTAAGTGTCCAGTGGTAGCACAGGAAAGGACAGTGGAGCCACCAGCACTCTCCAATAAGCCCAGAGAGAAAAAACCAGGTCCCACGGGCAGAAGTTTGAAAACATGGGAAAGGCGCCTCACTCCACACCACGGCCACCCTCCTTTCCTTCCATCAAGAGCAGGAACTAACTGACCTTGGTGACCAGGGTGGCAGGTGCAGGCACCTTCACGTGTCCCCTACCCGTGGGCTGGCTCAGGCGCTCACCCTGGCCGGACGCAGGGCTGGCAGATCCAGTGGAAGAAAGGCAAGTCACTGGCCGGCTCCGCTCCGTCCTCCTGTCGGGATATGTCCTCCTGCAAAAGCCCAGTGCCCTGTCACAGACTGAGCCCTGGCCAACACAGCCAGGCCCCGAAGTCCTGCACCTGCCTGGCACCGCAGCTTCAGCGCCTGGCTCACAGCAGCGATGCCCTCCAGGGTCTTCACTCTGGCCAGCTCATCTCGAAGCTGCTGGTGCACCTGCAGCCTGAGGCAGACACCAATCACAAGCTGGGCCTTTTCCTGGGCCCCACCAGCTACCCGGGACTGCATACAGCCTCCCCTATCAGGCCTCACTGCTACCCTCACTTCCAGTCCTCTGGCCCTTCAGCACCTGACTGGTGGCAAGTTGCTCTGGGAAACCCTAGCACACTGAGGCAGCCCCCCTTGGATCCTGCCCAATGAATGACTCACGTGTGGTGCCACAGCTTGAAGAGGTGGGCCCGGACGCAGGACAGTGGGCAGGGGTGCTGCCGCACGATGTCAAGGTACTCCTCGGCCAGCTCCCACACAGCAGGGCTCCGGCCCTCGAACAGGGCAGGGTTGTGCAGGTTGCCCTCTGCAGAGAGGATGGATGGTCTGTGGGCCAGTTCCCATGGGGCTGGCAGAGGGAGCCTGGGACACCCTTCAGGCTACCTCTTGTGAAGGACAGGCTGACCACCTGGCCCACTGGCCAGCCACAGGCTAGAAACAGCCCAAGAAACCTGTCTGAGAATGAGGGCCCATCACAGCAGACGGGGTAATAGGAACTGCCTGCTCACCTGCGCTCATGACCCCCTGCACGCCCGTGTCCTGGATGCACCGCTCCACATCCTGCAGGCACCGTATGTTCCCATTGGCAAACACGGGGATGGCCACAGCCTTCCTGTGGGAAGAGAAAGGCCTGCTCCTGCCTGCACCCCATGGGGCAGTGCCAAGCCCAGGACAGATGGGGAAAGACCCCCAAACTCCATGTTGGCAGGCCTCCCACCATGACTGGAGGCCAAGTGTGCCAAGTACCCCAAGGTGTGGAGCTGGGTTTGTGCCCCTACCATGAGGCCCAAAGGGACTAGGGCTGCATCCCCCACCCCCTGTACCCACTCACCGCACAGCCTTGATGTGCTCCCAGGATGCTGCTCCTGACAGTGGCCCCTTCTGCTCCTTGGTGCGCCCATGCACTGTCAGCAGCTAGGACAGAGCAGCAGGTAGTCAACCCGGCAAAGCCCACAGATCAACTCCAGGGAATGCTCTCCCACAAGTTGCTCAGCTCCCCAGCGAGGTGGAGAAAAGGGCATTGTGGGCCAAAGGCCCTGTGAGCCTTGCCCTTGAGGAGGAGCTCTAGGTTGTAGCCAAGATGCCCAACCTCCTCAAAAGCCAGCCCCCTCAGGAGGACCACAAGTTAGAGCCCAGCCTCACTGACTGAGAACCTGACTCAAAAAAAAAAAAAAAAAAAAAAGGTAAAGCCCCTCTGGGTTCAATTCCTAGTACCGAAAAGAGCCAGCCCCAGGCCTGGAAGAGACCATGTCCTTAATGCCCAAGATCAAAGTGCACAGGGAGCATTGTGAGGGGAAGGGAAGGCTGGACCTCTTGCTTAGGCTTTGTCCCCAGATCAGTTATTCCTGTCCATCCCCAGAAGCTAACTGCTTTGAGGGGCACCCTGAGGGCCAGGCCGTCCAGGCCTTTTTTGGCTCAGGCTCAACAAGCAGAAAACAGGAACCAGATTTCCAACAGCTGTGTGCCCCCCAACCTTCCAGGGTGCTAAGTTCCCCCAGAGAGGGCCCTGGGGGTGCCAGGAACATGGTAGTGAGCCCAATGCTACTTCCCACGGGGACCAGACCCTACAGGTTGGTAGTCTAGTACAGCACTGGGCTCGGAGTGGCAGTTGTTGGGAGGTGTGAGGTGAGGCCACTGAGAAGCCCATCAGCCCCAGCACAGGAATGCCTCACCTGCATTCCCCACACAAAGGCCCCAAAAGGAGGGGAGACACAGGGCAGACGCCTCGACGTCACTAAAGCTCTCAGGAGAGCTGGATGGCACTGAAGCCTGAGGCTGCACCCTCACTGGCACCCATACCAGTGCGCCAGGGCCCTCACCTGGCAGCCGGCCTTCTCCAGCATCTGGGCGTACCTCACAGTCTTGTCTATCTCCGGGAAGACACGGATTTTGCATGTGACTGGAACTGAGAGCTTCTCATGGGCCAACAGAACTGGGAAGAGAGATGGCTTCTGAGGTCCCACTTCAGGCCTAGGCCCCACGGAGCTGCACCAGACTCCTGGAAGGCAGCTCTGGTCATCACTGGCCATCATCCGGTCATGGCAAGTGACCGCAACCTTTCCCTTGTTCTCACAAGTTTACATGACATGGGGCCAATGCCAGCTCTCAGTGATGGCAGCTGAGAGACTCAGCTGTCCGCTAGGGCACTGGGGGCTGTGACCAAGCAAGGGTGCCCCCAGCACCTACTGTCTGGCTCTAAGAGGAAAGCTGCTAAAGGACAGGTGGCTCTTCACAGGCACTCTTTCCAACAGGGAGGATGCTGCAGCTAGGAGCTGCCAAGTGATTCTAGGACACCACCACACTATCCTCTCCTGACCCTGCCAGGCTTGGCCACACGGTGGCATGTGGTCACTCACTCATGCTTTGGAGCAGGTCCCACTCCTCCTGCAGAAAGGCGCCGTAGTGTCCTGTAAGGAATGAGCATGCCCCAGTGGTGCCAAGGTGTACGCTGCCTTAGCACGCATCCCACTGTCCCGCTGTCCTTCCTGCATCTACAGGCCATAAGCCCACTGCCAGGGTGGCCCCTGCAGACCCAAAAACCTTGCTGCCAGACTGCATGAACAAATGTCAAACAGTGGTGCACGGGGTGGGGATGAACATGGACCCGAGCAGTGAGTCCGCATCTAATTTGGGGCTCTATTTGCCTAGCTGTTTAAGCAGAACACACATACACATGGGCCAGGACCAGCAGTGCCCACTCAGGGGCTCAGGGAGGGAGAGGCTGAGCCCAGCCAGTGCTTGTACCAGCAGCATGAGAGGCAAATCACATTTGCCCAGAGGCACTCACCAAGGGAAGTGAGCTGCCCTGCCTGAGCCAGCAGAGCCTGACCCCAGCCCAGGCCGCAGAACAGCTGCCACCAAGATCAGAGGCAGGGCCTGGGCAACCAAAGGGCTAACATAGGTGTCAACACAGGACCCTGAACTCACCCCTCTTGGCTATCATTTGTGGACAGCCCAAGTTCAGATCAATGGCATCACAGTAATCCTGAGCCAGAAGAGCTGCCTGGACAAACACCTCTGGGTCATTGGCACAGAACTGAAGACAAGAAAATCACCCATGAGCCAAGCCAGACCCAGGTTCCTCAGTGCCCTGGCCACCCAACCCTGTGAGGGGTTCCACTGTGACAACGGGCTGTGGTCCTGGGGCTCAGCATTGGATGGTGTCCTGTCCTCCCAACACATACAATAGGGCAGCAGGACAGCACATCACAGGGGCACGTCTACAGAATTTCCTTTGCCATGTGACAGACGGTGCTGGTGTTGACTTCTCCTGAACAGCATAGACCTCCTGCTAACTGTTCTGAGAAGAAAGGACATGCGAGGGTGACAGGTAGCATCCAGGTTAGATCATGGGCTGCAAGGTGCTCCCATGACACAAACCATCCCTGCACCAGTGCCTGAGCCAGTTCCAAGGGGTCAACTTCCGGGAGGTGCACCTGGAGGCTGAGCTTTGCCACAGGTGTCGTGGTTGCTGGGACTGCCTGGACCCCTACCTCCTGGCCCATGTGAAAGGCTAGGGTGCTTCATCCGCTCAGGAGTGGCTGCTGCCCACCTGCACGATGAGGGGCCGGTCCTCAGGGCACACTTCGCAGTACAGATTCTCCTTCCGGTAGTTTGCATCCCGAACAAAGACCTGGGCGTGCAGCATGGGAGTGTAGCAGAGCTGTGCCCCATGGCGGCGGCTCAGCAGCCGCCAGGCCAGTTCGCTCTGGTCCACCATGGGCGCCACCACATGGCGGGCGCCCCCGAGGGTGCGGCTCCAGAACTCGAACCCCTGCAATTTGGGCATCACGTCCACACGGAGGCGGGAGGGAGGGGACCAGGCTCGGCCCCAGCCTGGAGTTCAGTGCAGAGCCAGACCTGGGGGGAGAGGACCAGGCTCAGCCTCGGCCTGAGCTCAGGACAGAGCCAGAACAGGTGCACCGAGGAGCAGCAGCTCCGGTGAACCACCGCTGGGTCCGTGCGCCGCCTTCGGGCAGAGACCCCGGCTCCTCCCTGGCTTTCCTCGGCCTCAGGATTAAAGGCTGGCCTGGCACGACCCGTGTGGAGGGTGCCGGCATCGGGACCGTGCCCTCGGGGCGGGACCTCGCCGCGGAGAGGCCCCAGGCCGCCCACTCTCGGCGCTGTCCAGCTGTCCGCGGCCGCACAGCACGCCAGCAAGGGCGCGCCTTGGGGCTTGCTCTGACCAGGGGACGCACAAGCCGCCCGCGCCCTTCCTTACCCGCAGCGCCGCCAGGAGGACCTGCTGGAACGCGGCCGGCGCCCGAGCTCCGCCAGGCCGCGCTGCCGCCGGAAGTGCGGCGCCGGAAACGCGCCTCTCAGAGCCCCGGAGGGCGCACAGTGCGTCGCGGAATGCGGCCCCCGGAAATCGCGCCCAGCGCCAAGGGGCCCGGGCCAGGCGGAAGTCGGCGGGAGACCCTTATAAGGCCCCCGGGATCCCGGAGCGACCCAGTCACCGCACAGAAGCGCCCAAGAAGGCGAAAATAAACGCCCAGCGAACTTCCTTGCCCCGCCCCGGAGCGGCCGCCGTGGTCCTGTGTTCCTCGAGCTCCTGGTGCACCCCCAGCTTCCCAGCTTCCCTAGCTCTCCGGCACCCTTACCCCCTA
>PVKS010024630.1:0-30838 GCA_004027875.1 Aplodontia rufa | reverse complement strand
GAAAAACTCAATAAAAATTGATTGTCTCTCTCAACTGTCCTCTTTCAAAAAAATGAGATGGAGGTTTTGAACTGACAATACTTTTTTTTTTTTTTTTTTTTTTTTGGTGTAAAAGGAGTAGGATTTATTTAGGAAGAAGAGCAGAGACTCTGCAAGGTGGAGGGGCACCTGGAAGCAGGACACCGTCTAACGGAGGTTAGGCCAGAGGTTAGTTATATAGATTTGGGGTATGAGCATAATTAACATTCATGCAAAGCAGGCATTGAGAAATGCACCAACTCCATTGGTTAAAATCTATGTAAAACAGGCATTGAAACTGGTCAAGAGCACCATTGGTTAAAACAAAAGGTGGCAAATGCTTCCTAGTACCCACCTGTGACCACCCCCATCTCTTAGTTGGGACAAGGGTGAGCCTCAAGGTCTTTTTGCATTTGAAGGCCCTGAACATGCCCTGTCAATCACTCTCTGCCTCTACCAGCTAGCTCTAGGATAGGGGCCCTCTGTCCTGACTACCTAGCCATTTCACTGTCTCTCCTAATCTGTCTCATTCCCCTCTCTGAAGAAGTATCCTTAACTGCCGTTAGGGAAAAAAGGGCGATGAACATTCTGGCTCATCTGGCTACTTCCGGCTGATATGGAGCGTAGAATGGGGACGGTGGTCAGGGACCTTTCCCCAGAGGCCTATCTAAAATGGCCCCTGAGCAGAGTTTGGTTGTAGATTTCATGTGCGATGGCATCTTGCTGGTCTGGGCAACTCAGTTATTCACGACAGCAGTTGGCAGGTGACTGGGCAAGGCCTTCATCCAGTAGGAACATGTTAAAACAGAACAGCAAAACATTAACAGGTTTGACATGTTATCTGTTTCTATTAGGGGCTAACAAAGTACCCGTTCTGGCATCATAAGAACTGTGGTACCTAGACAGGTCAGGATATCCCTTCCCATTAAGGGAGTGGGACTTTCAGGAATTATTAAAAAGGCATGTGAGAAGAGAAGATTATCCCAAGAACAACTCAGAGGTTGAGAAAAATACCTAGTCATGGGCTTCCCTGATATGCCTCTTACCGTCGTTCTATGAGAAGAGAGGAGGCCTGGATTCGAGAGAAGAATAGAAAATGTGGCTCCAGCGACAAGGAGGAAATTAATTTCCTTACCCTCAACAGTCAAGGTCACCTGAGGCTCCTGCATGGAAATGAGAGTCCTGCTAGTTGGAGGCAAAGAAGGACACCCTGGGACCCTTCAGTCCTGTTGTTGGACCAGTTGGTATGAGGGGCTTGTCCCCAAGGGCCTTCGCCTCCAAGGGCAGTCCGACCTCCAATGGTCTCCTTCACAGATAGGACAGGGTAACAGTGGCTTTTGTGGCCTTTGGGGCAGTCCTTGTAATGTCCCATCTGACCACAGTAGTAAAAGGCTAAGGTAGGAGCCTTACGATTTCGGGGATCCCGACCTCTGGAATTAGCCTTTTGACAACACATATTAACAGTCCTTATTCCTACTGAGAAGGCCTATTCTAAGCTCTTATAGTGTGGCTGGTGAACAGGATCCATCAAGACTATTTAGTCCACTCAGGAACAAGTTCTTCCCTGCTCTTTCTCATTGTCTTTCTCTGGCCTTTTAGTTGCAGTATACATGCCTATGTATACCATGTTGATCAGGGTTCCGCTTCGTTTTCTTTATGCCCTTTTATCTTCCCTCTTCATATTTCTAATTTTTTATATTTATGATTTTCTGTAGGAAGTTTTCTCTGCCAACCTCACTGAGAGATTCTTATTTGAATGATTATTTTTTGCCCAGTTTAAATCCTTCATTTCTGGTTTAGCTGGCCAGGTTTCTTTCCATTCTGATGTCAACCCTCTTAAGTGTAGGACGCGGCTGAAAAGCAAGTCTGTCTTAGAACAATGGCTTTGTTTTTTTTTTTTTTAAACTGTAATCCATATAGTAAGAAACCTCCTATTGTACAGAACAACTCAAAATGCCTACATACATGTGCCTAACAAAAAGTTTCTGGAAACTAGTCCTCCATTTTCATCTTAAATAGTTTTGCAAATTTTATTTTATTTTCTATTTTTTTAATACTAGTAATAAGCCACAAATTTGATTTGATGAATTTTGGGGGGGAAAAAGCTGTAAAAAGCCAAGAACTGCTGTGATGAAGAACCTGAAGCCTGTGGTTGGCATTCGTGAACATCACCTTCCCTGCACTCCAGGCTCCACACCCGGCAGCGTTAAGGTACGTGGTGGGGAGGTGCTTTCTCAGCTCCTGTGGCCTTTACCTTCCTGGGAGGCTGTGGTCCCTGCCAGTCAGCAGAATCCAGTAAAGCTCTGTCAGTTACAGCCATTTTACTTTTCTATTTTTTCCTGTTTGAGTTTTTCAAAATTAACAAAAACAAAGATTTTGGTTGGAAAGAGATAAGCCAGTCTCCTCTCCTCAGTGGTCCTGATGAGCTAATTTTGACTCATTTTTGTAGTCCTCCTTTACCCAGAAGACAATATAGCCCTGTGTATCCCCTGCCATGTAATCAACCATGGATAGAAAATGACCATTTGGTACGTGATAGTTGAGTCTCTAATGAATATGTTGAGTCTTTTTCTTGCCATTATTTCCTGAACAGTGCAGCGTAACATGTTTTTACATAGCATTTATATTTTATTGGGAATAGTAAGTAGCCTAGAGATGAGTAGGTTATATTCAAATCCCACACTATTTTACATAAGGGACTAAGCATGTGAGGATTTTGGTATCCTAGTTGGCAGGGTCCGAGGTGAGGGGTGGGGGTAGAGGGAGTTTTTGGTACCAATTTCCTATAGATACTGAGAGACAACTGAATATGCCTTATGGACCTTTCAATATTATATAAAT
Organism: Aplodontia rufa; assembly: GCA_004027875.1. Classification (NCBI taxonomy): domain Eukaryota; kingdom Metazoa; phylum Chordata; class Mammalia; order Rodentia; family Aplodontiidae; genus Aplodontia; species Aplodontia rufa. The sequence goes on along the minus strand of PVKS010024630.1, from coordinate 27,979 downwards.
GGTGCACTATCTGTTTTCATAGTCAGATTTGGTATCTAACCGGTGGAAAGCAGGTGGTGTTGTTTGACTTTGCCTAGGTTAAGAGGTGAAAAATCAAGGAGGTGGACGATAATTATCGTGCAGGAGGGCAAGTACCTCTTTTATGCCCTGAGGTTTTGACTCATAGTTGCTGATCTTAACAATAGGGATTTTATAGCAGTTTGTTTTAAAATTGTTTTCACCCTGTGTACTAAAGAACAAGGATTACCCAGAATACGAGAATTCTAAGGCAAAACTGATTATGGTCTGTATCTGTGATTTTTCATTTAGGCAGTTGTTCACTACTTTTTGTAGTTCTCCCTTGTTCGATCCCTTGGCCCCATTAATGCCGTGACTTATGGGAAATTGTCCTCCCTTGACCTAGGTTCCTTGGTGAGGGAGCACTGTGCAGAGCCTCTTCTGCAACTTAAATGAAGACACGTCCAGAGACTCTGCCCTCGCTCCCGTGGCTTTTCCTCTGCTCAGCTCGTCCAGCCTTGGCTTTAGCTGCCTTCTGTGGATGGCTCCTCGTATACCGAAACTTGGCAAACTTTGCTGTGCGTGCCCTGTCTTTTCAAAGCTGGATGGAAAATGTAGTCTTTTGGGGCTACCATGTGTTCAACTAAAATGTACCAGTTCCCATAATATGAAGAAGGAAAGAGGATGGATATTTGAGGTAATCAGCAGCTCCTGGCACATCTGCTGGAGCATTTCTCTGTTGCTTTCCTTCTATTTCTGTCAGTTTGACAATTTGAAAGGAATTTGGTCCACTCTGACCTTCCACCTCACTTTCTTGGCACCTTTAGTATAGAACTTACCTTACTGCACCTTGCATAATAGTTGTGTATATTTATCAGATAATCCCTTCACTTTTCTATATTGTATGTGCTAATATGTTAAAATTGCTTGACATTATATCAGAGTGGAAGAAAATAACATTGCTTTCCAAAGGGATTCATTTAATCAGCTCACTGCTTAATTCACAGTAGACATATTATAGGATGAACAAATTAGTGAAAGCCTTAACGGTAAGTTTCTATGGCTTTTGTCCAATATGCCTGCAATTAATTTTTCATTATTTGGAAAGGGAAAACTCTGAGGTGGTAGACTTTAATTATGAATAATTTGTTTCATGTACTTTTTTTTTGGTTGGTTGATTCAGTGGAATAAAAGAGGGACTAAAGAAAGCCACATTAGTCTGTATGGTAAAAGTTTCTGGAGAAAATGGAACATTCTGTAAAGATAACACTTGTCAATCCCTCTCCCACTCTCTCTAGAATCCAGTCGCAGATCCACAGCATTAGCTGTCCCTCTGGGTAATAACTTAGGGTATGTGTAGTGGATCCTGGAGACTGGAGTGGGACTGAGAGACACTGTGGAGAAAGGATAGGTCCCAAATGAGACCCAGAGAAGACTTTGGCTGTGTCTCTTTTATATTGGATTGGGACTATGGAGGACATTCACTTCTAGGCTTGATGGTCATGAAACCTGCTGCTATACAACTGCTGATATATACTAGCAGTACACATTTCCACTCTGTAATCTCCTGAGCATCAGCATTTATATCGATGAGGTAGGACAGAAATATCTATCTCAAGGGATTTTTACCTGAAGTCTCTTAGTGCAGTATCTGCACATAGAAGGTGATCAGCAATTGTTACTGTTCACTTCATACACAGTCTTAAAGTGGAGTTCTTTTTTCCTTTGGTAGACACTCACCTCAGTGCCTGTGGCACTGTTTTATTGGATCATAGTGTGAAGATGCACAAATATAGCAAAAGTATATGAAGTGGTGATTTACTCAGTGATATAGCAACTCTTCATTTCCCCCCCAATGAATGTATGGAATACTTTGATAGAAAGCATATAGATATTAAGGCTTAGTGAATTTTCTACTAGTTCTATGTAGTTTATTTATTAATTACAATGAAAATGGCAGTAGTTTTAAGCACATTGTATTTTCATGCTAAGTATATCTTACAATCTCCATTTATAGATGAGGAGGGTAAGGTGGAAAGAGATTAAAATGCTGTGCCAAGCATTAACCAGCTATGAAATGGCTTACTCACTGGAAACTTAAACTTGGGCAGCCAACGTGATGACTTTGGGGCACAAAAAGAGAAATCAGAATTATGGAGTACTTTGTTTTGCTCTAAGAAAGAGGTAGAAAAGAGAAAGTAATTAGAGTTCATGGGAAGAAACAAATATTCTAGAAAAGCATTAGAAATTCTCAAAGTTGATATAATGCACCAAGACATTGGAAAATATATGTTCTTTTTAAATACACATGGAGCATTTACAAAAATTAATCAGGTCTTAGCTACTTGGGAGGCTGAGGCAGGAGGATGGCAAGTTTGAGGCCAGCTTTAGCAAATTAGTGAGACTCTGTCTCAAAGTAAAAGATAAAAAGATCTGGGGATTTAGCTCAATGGTAAAGTATCCTTGGGTTCATTCTCTAGTACTGGGGGAAAAAAGATTGAGACCTAGACCATGAAAGTTTTCCTTGGGCTTGGGTATAGTTCAGTGATGAAGCTTATGCTTCATGTTTTCCAGGCCCTGGGGTCATTCTCCATCATCAAAAAGAAAAAGAATCTGTCTCAAATTTTATTTAGAATATATTCTCTGACAACATTGGTATTAGGCTAGAAATAAATAACAAGAATATAACTGGAAATTCTCATGTGTTGGGAAATCAGATTCAGTTCTTAACTTCTGAGACAAAACAAATTAAAATGGAATTTATAAAATATACTGAACTGGATAACAATGAAAACAGTATGAAACTTGAGGGATATAGTTATTGTAAAAGTTAGGGTAAAATAGCTTTAAAAGTTTATAATAAAAAAGAGAGAAGTTTGAAACATAATGAGCTAAGAAGCTATATGATATAATTGACAAAACAAACAGTAAAATAGACCCAGATATAGTGGAGGGAAAGAAATAATAAAGAGGAAAAACTAATGAAATAGAAAACAAATGTGAATAAAGGAAGCAACATTGTCAAAATTATTTCTTTTCAAAGGACAAAACTGACAAACCTCTGGGGAGATTGATAAAGAAAAAAGAGAAAGGGGCTGAAGTGGTGGCTCAGTGGTTGGAGCTTTTGCTGGCATATGCAAGGACCCAGGTTCCAACCCCAGCACCACATACACAACTAAGTGACAGAGAAACAAAGGCCAGATAGGAAAAAAAAAGGGAAAGAAGGCAGAAACCATGCATATCAAGATAGATAAAAAAATTATCTCTGCAGACGCTATCACCACTAAAAAAGAACGAAAATATTATGAACAGGGAGATAAATATAGCTTACCAAAATTGACTCCAGAAGAAAGAGAAAACCCCAGAAGTTCTGTAACTATTAATGTAATCAGCAATAAAAAAGAAATCACAGGGTAAATTCCATGCCCAGATGACTTTCTTGGCAAACTTTGCTATAAAGCCAAGGAAAATATTATTCCAATGCCACACAAATATTTTAGAGAATCAAAAAAGAGGGAACCTTCCTTTATTTAGTTTTTATTAGTTTCCTATGGCCACTGTAAGAAATTTCCATACAGCAAATGGCTTAAACAACAGAAGGTGATTGTCTCTCACCTCTGCAGGTTAGACATTTGCAATCAGGGTTGTCAGCAGGGCCACTCTTCCTCCTGAGACTCTAGGGAAGAATCTTCCTGTCTTTTTGTAGGATAATATATATGATGGAATAAAAGCAAGTCCTCTGAAGGGTTAACATATGATGAAGACATAGTCATGGGATGAAAGTCTCAGGAACGCCTGAGATCTTAGACCTTAACAGGAATGCCTGTGGCTGATCTAACTTCCATGTGAAGATAACAATATTATTCAATAATAGGAGTTCATATTCAGGTGAAGGAAGTAAGACATCTGGAGAGAAGAAGGATAAAGGCGTTATATAATCTGAGTTTACGATTAGGTGAAGGACATAGACTCTTAGAAGCAGAGATGCAGGAATCCAGTATAGATAGATAAGAGTGTTACTCAGACAAAAGCTATAAACAAGGTATGCATTGCCAATGTTTAATTGCTTGCTGAATTGTAAACTATCACAACTGAACTGTAAACTATCACCACTAACTTGTGAGCTATCCTAAGAAATAAATAGCTGCACAGTGTCACCGGCATCCTTGTGCGGTCTTGCCTTGAGTCCCCTGGTTTCCTGCCTTAGTTCCTCGGCAGCATCTAAGAGGTGATTGAGAGCAACTCTCACATCTCTGCCAACTTTTTGTGCTGCTACCAGTCTTGGGGGTATAGACACTTCACTCCAGTCTCTGCTTCTGTCTTCACGTGGCTTTCTTCCCTATAAGTCTATATCAAGTTTCCTGAACTCATATAGGCCCACCCTGATTGTGACCTCTTCTTATCTTGATTACATCTGCAAAGATGCTATTTCCAATAAATAAATAAATTAAATAAATAAATAAATAAATAACAAACAACAAAAAGTCACTTTCCCAGGTTCTGGGTGGAATTATTCAACCTAGTCCATGTCTCAACTCCTTTTGAGAGGATGACATAAGCTTGACACCAATACCTGATAGGATCAGAATAGGGAAGCAAAATTATAGGCCAATTTCATTCATAAATGTAAATATAAGAATTAGTACTTTTTAAATCTGGACCCAATATTAGTGTATTCTAAACTTGAAACTATATAAAATGCATACTGTATCACATATGTACTAGAAATACCAGGTTGATTAAATATCGGATAAGGTCCAATGCATTTATCTAAAAATATTAATTTTGATTATTCATGAAAATCCACTAGGTTGAAGCTACAGAAATGGTAAGGCTCAAATTGGACTTGATCTTGCTTCTCTAGAATCAAAAGGAATATTAGAAACAACACAAAACAGAACACTGGACCAAGAGTCAAACACGCTGTATTGGTGATTAAAAAATATATATAGTTCCAGGAATGATGCTGGATGAGGAGCAGGTAGCAAAAAGGTAAGAAAAGAGAAAATGAAAATCTCATCATCATGTACATCAACAAGACACTAATTTAAAAAATACTAGTAAATAACAGATTAGTAGAGTAGAGGAAAGAAAATGGTGGGAGGAAAGGAAGGGAAGGGGAAATGCTGTGGACTGAATTAGAACAAGCTCTACACCATGCTTTCATAATTATGCCATTGTTCATCCTACTGCCATGTATATCTAAAAAACAAATCGCTGAGTTGGCTAAATGGAATAATTAACTTTTAAAAACTTGTGCCAAGCTTACTGTTTTCAAAAAAATAGATTATGCTATAGGATAATGCTCACTATATATAATGCCATGTGAAAGTAAGACAATATAAAATAACATTTTATGGTATGCTTTTAATTTTAAATATATATATCAAATTTTCATTTAATTCTCACCTCAGTCATTTAAGATAGGTATTGAGTCAAACAACTTAAGGTCACTAAATTATTTACATATATGCATGGGTAAAAAAAACTAAGAATTTGCCATATCTTAAATTATTATCTCTATGTGATATTTAGGGCTGTCCATATGTTCTTTCTAATTTTGTGCAGTTTTCAACTCTCTGTAATGCATGTGTAGTTTTTATAATGAGGAAAAACAAGAAATATTGTTAGTTTCATTAATCATAAAAATATATTAAGGTATAAATAAATCCAAGCCAGTTTATTAACATATAGCTCACAAATATATACACTGGCATTTTGTATTAGAATGAATCACACTCTTAGCAAAGATAAAGAGTCTGCATTGCTGTGAATAGGACTGATTAACAGCATCATGTAAAAATAAGAGGGCTGGCTCAATCTTAGAATGACGGTCTTGAGTGGAGACCCCTGGTCCCCTTCTCTGATATTTTAAATTTGCCTAAATTAGCTACCTATTAAATGCATAGACAGATCTTAGAAAGTTGCAGATTTATGGTAGATACTTGAAGATCTCATTTTGTTCTACCTTTCTCAGGCTACTTCTTTCATGTGTCTCCAGCCTAAGGACAAAGTGTCTCCCAAAGAGATCTCAAGGTGATCAGGTCCCTTCATGTTATATAACAAAGCCCAAGTCTTTCTCAACCCTCTGTTATCTTTGTCTTTGTGTCCTGCAGGTGCAAATATCCATAGCTTCGGTGCTTTTAGGGTTAATAAATGAAATTCAGAGATATGAGAAACCTGGAGTGGTGATTATCCATGAGGTGGCATTAGTAGGGGGATTAGAGCTGGCCTTGGGCTGTCACTTTGGGATTGCCCATGCAGAGCTAATGGCTAAGGTTCCATGTGGAGTCTGGTGTGGGGGCATTTCTTTAGGGCTAGCTCTGGCCGTAGGCATGAGCATTAGAGGTGGGTGTTTTGAATGTTTAGCTTGCTGGTTAACAAGTCATGGGCGTCTCCAGCACTAGTGTTCAGCTGTCCTGTAGAGGTCCAGTAATTGTTCAGATGCTAAAATAATTGCATTCTAGTTGGTAAATAGCCACTACTCTGAGCCTCTGACTGTCACTTTGCTTCACTTAATCTGTGCCCTAGTACCTCCCTAGGATCCACCAACTAAAGGGGAACTCCATTCTTTTGTATTTCCTACAGGTCTTTTCCCTATGTAAATTTTTTCTTTATAGCCCTCCTCCTTTGGCATTAAAAAATAATATGGGTTTTTAAATTTTAGATTATATTCTATTTTATAGATATTATATTTCTATTTATAGGTATTATATTTCTCTCATTATTCTGCCTAATTTTACCTTGTTTTTTGTTTTTCTTTGAGGGTTGGTTTTGTGTGTATGTAGACGGGGGTGCTAGGGATGAAGCCAGGCTCTAAGCATCCTAGGGAAGTGTTCTACCACTGAACCACATTTCTTGCTCCATCTCTACCTTTAAATTAAGAGTTTAATTATATGCTTATATTTGCTCTTTGTTATCTACATTTTATGTCTTCATTCCTCAGTCCTTAGCGCTTTCACTTGTGATAAATAGGTGTTTCCTTTGGCTTCCTATAATATATCTTTTTTGTTTGTTTGTTTTAAGAGAGACAGACAGAGAAAATCATTTTTTATTTAGTTTTTCACATGGCTTTCATTGCTCTGACACTTAGTTTTTTTGTATGTGGTGCTGGGGTTTGAACTTGCATACTCACGCATGCCAGGCAAGTGCCATAACCACCAAGCCACCACTCCAGCCCCCTATAATATATCTTTTTGAGTTATGTTCTTAGCAGTGATGATCTTAGTGGTTATAATTAATATTCTAATTTGTAACAGTCTAGCTCAGATTTATATCAGCTCATCTTCAATAGGATATAAAAAATTGCAGAATAGCTGTTACTGTCCCAAATTATCAGTTTATACATTGTGTGCCCATCAATAATATATGTTGATACTTACTATTTTTGTAGTGGTCTTTTAAATGAAACAAGAAAAAGATAATTACAAATAAGAAAGTGTTAGCATTGTCTTTGATGTTTATATAGCTGTGCTTTGCCAATATTGCTTGTTTCTTCATGCAAATTCTAGTTATTGTCTAGTATCCTTTCATATCAACCAAAAGGATTTCTTGTAGGGTTGAACTGCTAGCAATGAATTCAGTTTTTGTTTACCTGGAAAGTGTTAATTTTGCCTTCATTTTCAAAGGATAGTTTTGCTGGATATAGAATTTGTGGCTGACAGTTTTTTTCTTTTAGCACTTTGATTATGTCATTCCATGCCTCTGACTGCCATGGTTTCTGTTGAGAAATCATGTAGCTTTTGTTATAAATATTCTTTATAATGTGATTTTATAAGACTGCATAATTTTCCATCAATAGATACAAAGATTGATCATCCAAATTGCTCTAAAATCTCAAACTTTTTGAGTACTGACATGATGCCACAGTGGAAATTTCTTTTTTTCTTTTTCTTTTTTTTTTAGAGTGTTCATGAAAGGAAGAGAGAATCAATTTTATTTTTTTTTTCATCTGGTTTTAATTTTACCAACAATTAGCTGTGTATGTGGTGCTGGAGTTCAAACCCAGGACCTTGCACATGCCAGGCAAGCACTCCACCACTGAGTCACAACTCCAGCCCCCACAAGTGGAAATTTATAAACCTAACCTCAGGTAATGGGTAAAAGTCAAAAAGCAGGGAAACTCAAAACATCATATAAAATAATCTTCAGACTGTATGTATAAGATTTTTGAAATATAAATGAATTTGTGCTTAGATTTGGAGACATCTCTAAAATATCCGATGGTGTATATTTAAGTATTCTTAAATCCAAAATCTGAATTACTTCTGACCCCAAGAATTCCAGATAAAAGGTACTCAACATGTATCACAATTTGAGTTTTTCTTTATAGCATTTAATTTTTTTTGTAAAACTTTATGCCAACATATATGTATGCTCTGTGCACCCTTTTGTCTCTCTCAGCATGACCACTTTTGCAGAGTGGGTGGAGATCCAAGTTAGTAGCAATAAGTCAGGAAGTAGGAATGAATAGTAGTGAAAGGTTGTGAATGACATTAGGAGAGTCCCATGTGACAGAAGCACCAAATATGAAAGGTATTTTGGAGCTGTTGGCATAACAGTCTGGGTACCTGAAAGTCAGTATTTAGGTAGTATCCTCCTCCCACCCTGTGACTGTAAATGACTTGTAGAACTTTGACCACTTTTAAATGGCAGGGAGGAAGTGTGGTAATGATACAGACTCACCTTCTTGTCTGGATTGGAGTTGCTGCCTGGCATGTGTGAGTGCTTATTCACCTACCATAAAAGTCACCCATGTAAAGCATACTCTTTGTTGGTGTAGGGCTATATTCACAGAACTGCACAACCATCACCACAGTGTATTTCAGAACATTTCATCACCCACAAAAGAAGCTTTGTATCATTCAGACAGAGCCCTCTATCCCTTCTCCTCCAATGCTAGGCAACCACCAATCTACTTTCCATATCAATGGATTTGCCTATTTTGGATATTTGATAAAATGGATCCATACAATATGTGGTCTTTTGTGACTGGTTTCTTTCACTTAGTATGATGCTTTCATGGTCCGTCCACATTGTGGCATGAATCAGTTAATTATTTCTCTCTGGTGTTCTTAATATTCTGTTGTATGGCTATACCTCATTTGTTTATCCATTCATTAGTTGATGAATGTTTGATTTGCTTCTATTTTTTTATGAACAATGATGCTTTGAAAATATGCATAAGAAAATTTCATGGGCGTGTTTTCATTGCTGTTGGGTTTATACCTGGGAGAAACCTTGCTGGGTCATATGATAATTCTATATTTAACTTTTGAGGAATTGCCAAATGGTTTTCCAAAATTCCTGCACCATTTTACATTTCTGCCATCAATGTAGGAGTGTTCTGTCTTGTTTGCATCCTCTCCAGCACTTGTTACTGGCTGCCTTTTTTCTTGTATTCATTCCAGTGGATATGAAGTTGTATCTCATTGTGGTTTAGGTTTCCCTTGATAGCTAATGATATTAAGCATCTTATCATGTACTGATCAGGCAGTTTATTCCTTCCTTAGAGAAATGTTTATTGAGATCCTTTGCCCAGTTATACATGTTTTATTTGTCTTTTAAGAGAGAGAGAGAGAGAATCAATTTTATTTATTTTTTTCATCTGGCTTTTATAACTCTGACACTTACTTGTGTATGTGATGCTGGGGTCTTAACCTTGTGCATGTCAGGCAAGTGCTCCAATTGCTGAGCCACCACTCCAGCCCCCATTGCCCAGTTTTAATTGGTTGTCTTTTTATTATTGAGTTATAAAAGTTCTTTGTATATTCTAGATACAAGTTCTGTATCAGATCTATAATTTGCCAATATTCTCTCCCATTCTGTGAGTTTCCTTTTTCCTCACCTGTGCTTCCTGGCTCTTGCACATCCCAGAAAGTTGTTCCTAGAGGCTATTAATTTTGTTGTCTGAGACAGTCCATAATTGACTTAGAGAAAAAATGTGCCAGGAGTTAGAAGAGTGTTTGAGCATGAAAACTTAGCACAGCTCTGCTTCTGCAGTTGATTAAAGGGGAGAGCGTACATTAATTTTCCCTGTGGAAACACTTGCTGAATCCAATGATATGATGTTTTGAGGGCACAGGAAATCCAGAGGGTTGTTTGTCTTAAATCTAGCATTGTCTGCCTTTATACCTTCAATCTGATAGGCTCACATTGTCTTCCTGGAAGTCACACTAGGAATGCTTCCTGGTGCAAGAGGAACCCAGCTTCTCCCCAGACTCATTGGAATTCCTGCTTCTGTTGCCGGTGATGTTGGGTTCGTGTCCTCTCGGAGCTGAAGAATGAAACCGAGGGACACGGAGACAAGCTTAGGAGACGGATTTTATTTTAGAGAAAGTAAAGCATAGGGAAAAGAGCAGACTTCCCCCAGACTAGGGGAAGGGGACAGAGCCAATGAGGCAGTGAGGTTTGCCCTTTTTATATGACCTCCTCTCCTCCATTGGTCACTGCTTTCTTGCCGCTGTACCTAGGACAAAGGCGCTGGGAATTCTGGTCCACTTTTTGGTCCACGCCTTAGGCACCAATAGAAAGAATATGGTTCCTTCCTTAGCAGCAGGGAGTGTCTGCATCTGGGCCTGTCTTGTCAGACCCTCATTAGCATTGGGGAATGTCCTTGCCCTCTCAGGAAAGATGACCATCAGTTGATTTTCTCCTTATCGACCCACATTATTTTGCCTACACTGACTGCCTAACTTTTCTCTGCCTCACTTCACTTGACCTAATTACCTCAGGTCAGTGTAAACCTTGCCCATGACTGTCTAGACCAATGTGAGGAACTGGACCAGGATCTAGAAAAATGCTGGCTTGGCCAATTGCTACCACATAACCTTAAAGGGATAGTTTAACTTCTTTGTCTCCAAATTTTTTCATCTGCAAAATGAAAACAGTATCTTTCTGTAAGCTTCACAAATATTAGCATGAAGATCCCATGTGCAACTCATTGGAGGGAAGTGTGTGCAAAGTACTAATCAAATTCAGGGTTGTGTTATAGTTTGACTGTTGGTAGACCCTGCTGCTCACATGCAGAGCATTATACTCAGATCTGGTTTAGAAATTTTGATAACAGTAAGATTCAAAACCAAAATTTTCAAGGCAAAGTTTCAAGTTTTATTTTACAAATGACTGAAGTTTTCATTTCCCAAGTATTAAGATTTTAGCTACAGATAGAAGTTTTTCTTTCTCAATAGGGATTGTGAATAATGTGACACTAAATCATCACAAAGAGAAATTTGGTATGCTTTAGCAGTAACTCTCCATCCCCTTCCAGGTTTACCAAATAGTCAGCTTTTTAAGACACGTAAAGAGACTTACACTCGAGGTTAGTTTGGAAGAAAGAACATATACATTTACTCCAAACATGTATAATTAATTTTGAGATCCTAAGTTAGTTAATTTCTTTTCATTAGATTTCTCAAATATGTGCATAATGAGAGTACTGACCATGTGGTGATGTGGTGAAAACTAGATAGGTTAATACGCAGTGTGCTTAGAACCCTTCTATGTAGTGGACCTTAGCTATGTACTGATAATCATGTATTTCTTTTTCTGAGTAAAATTAAGATGAGAATTTTGGTTAGAGATTGATCCTAAAGAATATGCAATAGAAAGGGCAAATTATTAAATTTTTAGAAATTTAGTTATTTTGCCTAAAAATTATGTTAAGCTATAATGAGTTTATCACTATTATTTAAAATTTTCTTCACATAGAAAAGTTTAAAATTTAGTTTTAATTTATAATACAGTAAATATTGCTAGAAATAACCCACATGAAAAATAGCTTTTTGGAGTTCTTTGTATTTACAAGAATTCACAGGGGTCCTAAGACTGAAATATTTAAGAATTGCTCATAGCAATCTGTGTGTTTTGACAGAGACTATGATATAAAACTGTACATGAGACAATATAGACAATAGTATGATTCTGCATGCATTAAAATGGCTTTGTTGTTTTAGAAGAGATGGGTATTATGAGTCCTACAGAATACAAAAAGAGATTTAGAGAAACTGAAAGATTAAAGTTATTTTTAAAAATCAAGTTAAAAATTATTTTAGTTTACAATGATATAAGTACTATTTTTAAGTGTCTGATTTAGAATTCTTAAGAGGATGCTCTAAGTTGAACATACTACAAATTCATAGCACATGAGAGTTTATTGGGCAAAAGAAAAAACAAAGGAAGCGAAAAAGCATGAAATACACGAAGAGGTCACAATGGTGGAGATCAGTCTATAAATTCTGAGGTTGACTCAAACATGTGGGGGATCTCTGAGGAACTATGACCCTGTTTTCAGTAATAAATCTGAAAGACAATAATATCTTAGGGAAAATCAGAAGTAAAACTGGCTTCTTTGACAAGAAGAAATGAAGTGAACTGGAATCACTCTATTCCTAAAGCACTGCTTCAAGAAATGCCACCATATTTAATGTGAGGAAGAGAACAAGGGAGAACAGTGAGGTAACAGATTTTTAATTTGCATAGAAAAGGTCACAGGGAATTAAAAGAAAGCTACCATTAGAATCATACACCTGTCTTTTTTGGTAGACTCTGTAATTTTAGGGGGAACTTAAGAATGGCATCTGGGATGATCCATGAAGAAAAAAATTGGAAGTTTGGAAAAGAAGTGATAAAAATAATTGAAAAAAATTGAGATTATGCAGCTTGAAGAAAAAACTTTTCTGCCTCAGTTGCCTCCTTACATTGACCTCACAGGGCTCTTCTTAGAGCCTGTTGGACAGGGGTTGTCATCTACACTGAGGGTGCCCTAAGAAAAAACAAGAGTTGGTTTTCATATGCAGAGCAATGTCTTAAGTCCTTAGTTTTTTGAAACAGAATAAGTGTGCTGGCAGAATAACAGGGATTCTCTCTCTCTCTCTCTCTTTTTTGCATAAAATTCAAGGCAGAAGAATCACTACAGGTGAGGAGCTTTGCACTCCGTCTGTGGGTGGCTCACACTCCTCTGCTTTGTGGCCCCAGAGATCCTTCTGGTACCCAGGTTTCCATCTTCCATCTGTGTCCCCTCAGTATCCTTAACCTGGTTAGGCTGATTTACTTAACCTTCACCCACATGACTTGGGACACTTGACCCATGAGACTACACCCACTCCACCCTGCAGGAGAGGGTTTGCAAGCTTGCTTTCAAAGGCACTTCCAGAAAGTGCACCAAAACTGCTTTTCTAGCAGGACTCCTAGAAAATCACTAAATTTTCTATGTGGGCAAGAAAACCCATTTGTAGTTCTCTGAAGCACTCATACGAACCAGGAATGAGATTTTGTCCCAGAGATGGCATCTGCCAACACTGTCAGGGCTGGGAAGTCACCGGCATTATTGCCACCAAGCCTGATTAGATGATTGCTTTTCAGAAGTCAGGATTGTGCTGGCAAGAAAGCAAGTGCGTTGTCATTGTCTCCTTCCTTCTGGCCCTGTGCTTAAGGCCCCAACCCCTACTTCAGAATATGCACATCGGGTATATCTTACAACTGGTGAGGAGCTTCCAGGGCAGTTCTGTAGTGATGCAACCCTGATCAACCTCTGTAACTCCCTGGAGATGACATTCCGTACTGAGGCTGCCAGGGCCACCCTGAACACAGGAGTCTGGTGGTGCCACCTCCTGACACCCAGTGTTGCCACCTGTGAGATGAGATTTTAACTGTTGCTATTGCTTAGTGTCCCTGACATTAGACTGACTCAGACCGTCAACAGAGCACTTGCTTCACCAGGCTTCATAGGCCACAGTGAGCTGCCAGGGGACTGAAGGAGCAACGACCTCATCAGCTCTGCTTCCTTTTCAGCCTACACAGAAGGAGGCAGGGCTCCAAACCACACATGATATATTCTACAAACTAAGGAAGGGTGGAGATTCTGGGTAGCCAATAACTGTTGGAAGACTACCCCATTTGTCCTGTGTAATTTTCATTATACCTTACATAACATCAACTTAATTAATACAACATTTTTTCCCTGTATACTCAACTGTATTCATGTTTGGCGATGATTTTGTTTATCAATTGCAGTGCCTGGTGTGTGGTAGGTATAAGGTAGGTAGTAGTGCTGCCACGTCTATTTTATCCAACAGTCGTTATCTACCTATCTATCTAATAAACAGCTTTTATAGATATTTAGAGAATATTAAGAGAATATATTATCTGCACCTAATACTCAGAATCACTGAGGTAAGAATAATTGTTTCCATTGCTCAATGAGGAAATTGTGGTCCTGCTACACAGAAACTATGAAATGTGGAGCAGCATCCTGAACCCAAGTTCTCTGGCTACATTTCCATGATTTTTTGACTCCAATAATCAAGGATCCTGTTCATTTCACTCAATACTAGATGTTTATATCCTAGGATAGCAGCTTTCCCCACTAGAGAAGGCAGAGTTCTCACTTTAATCTCGCATTCTTTGATTTATTTTACCTTGGTTTTTTTTTTTTTAGGAAGACATATTTTGGCAGATGAAGCACTCAAGATGGGTATTCTGGATGAAGTAGTGAACTCAGACCCAGTAGAAGCAGCAATCAAATTTGCCTGGAGAGTTTTAGGTAAGAGACTAATGATGATAATAGCACAAGATTGGAAACAAATGAAATGTCCATTTTAATAAGACACTCCTTAAATATCTTATGGGACAGCTGTGTGATAGAAGATAACTGAACTTAGAAACAAATGTACTGATATAGCACAAACCCTATGATAAATAGTGTTATTTAGTAGAAATAAATTATCATTTATGGACGTTTACCATCAGTATAATGAAAAGGGGTGATGGGATAGAATGTATACATGGGGTATATGGACAAATATATTTTTTGGTCTATGCACAAAATAGCTCTGTTAGAATTTCCAAGAAATGGAGTGGTTGCATCTGGGAATGGTTCTAATCAGCCGGAAAGAGCAGTTTATAGGAGACTTTTTATGATTTACCCTTTTGTACCAGTGGAATTCTCTTTTATCAAAAGTAGTTTTTCAGTTAAGACACAGAATTAAAGGTGAGAAAAATGGAGGAGCACACACACACTTCAGCCAGTACAAAACTCTGTCTCCCCAGGTAAAGCTGGGGCTTTTGGAACTCCTGTGTCAGCAGAGCAAATTCCATCCCTTACTGGGCTCCTCACTTTACACTCAGGAAGTTTTAAACTAAGAGTTCCTTTAGTGTCATGCCTCAAGTTTGTTTGATTTCTCATTTGTTTAATTTTCAATTGTTCCTTTTCAGTCTGTGGTGGTTATGAATTCTAAATAACCAAGGAGGAGCAGGGGAAAAAAAATCTGAGAAAATTGTAGGGAGGAGTGTTGGGCTACAGGCAGGAAGGAGTGTGTGCTGGTCTCCCGCTTGGTGGCAGCAAAGGTTCAGGGTTATTCCAAAGCTTTCCTGGAAGTCTTTGTTTTGTTGACACTGGCAGATAGCACTCTCTTGAAGTGATTGTGTGTGTGTGTGTGTGTTGGTGGTGGTGGGGTGATGATTTCAACCAGTTACTGTTTCAATGTAATGGTAAAGCTTGCACTGGGGAGGTGACGGACTGTGGGGAGAAAATATTGGTGGATCCTAAAAATTCACCAAGTCCTTACCCAAGTGGAGGTGGATTCCCTGATGTCCTCTGCCCTCCAGGCTATCTTCCCCAGATCTGCACCATGTGCTTCGAGAGGGGGCTGTTCATTCTGTTAGAAGTCACATGGTGGTGGGCTGGAGCGGTGGCTCAGCGGTTACCGTGCTTGCCCAGCATACACGAGTGCATGAGTTCAAACGCCAGGACCACATACACAATGACGTCTTGGGGCAACGAAAGCCACATGAAAAACTAAATAAATTTGATATTCTCTCTCTCTCTCTCTCTCTCTCTCTCTCTGTCCCTGTATCTTTAAAAAACAAAAAAATTATTTGGTTGTTTCAGAGAAAAGGCTGTGTACAGTTGTGACCTTAAATAATTCTTTGCACTGGGGTTCAAGGTACACCCAAGTCTATATTCACAGTTTTTTTTTTAAGAGAGAGGGACAGTAAGTGAGAGAGAGAAAGACAGAATCAATTTTATTTACTTTTTCATGTGACTTTCATTGCTTGGAACCGCTGAACCCCTGCTCCAGCCCCAATATTCATGATTTTAATAAGTAGATACCTCCGTTCTTTTCCTCCATCAATTTCCCTAGATTCTGATTTAAAATTATTTCAAGAAATAAAGAAGACTCATGATTTAGTGTACTTATAAAGTGGTGTGGTTTTCATTCTTTATTCATTTCTATTTTTAAATTAATTTTAAGCATTACATTTAAAAATTCAAACATATAAAACATAAATGTTCTGTGTCAACAACCTTACAGCACTTCTCCACTTGGTGGCATCCTAACATTGAGGGATCACGTGCTTTAAAACTTGAAATTCCCAGCACCCATTTATGCTAAAAACAAAACAAAACTCTGGAGAAGACAGGAATCAAAGGAATGTATCTTAATTATGTAAAGCCATATATGACAAACCCACAGCTAGTATAATACTAAATGGAGAAAAGATGAAAGCATTTCCATTAAACTTGGGAACAAGACAAGGCTCCCTGCTTTCACCACTTTTATTCAACACAGTCCTGGAGACCCTAGCCAGAACAATCATGCATGAGAAGGAAATCAAAGGGATAAGAAAAGGAAGAAAAGAAATCAAAATATCTTTTTTTTTTTTTGCTGATAGCATAATCCTATATGTAGAAGACAAAATAACTCCACCAGCTGCTTGAATTTATAAACAGATTTAGCGAAATGGCAGACTACAAGATCAACACCCATAAATCAAAACCTTTATTATATGCTAACAGTAATAGGACAGAAGAAGAAATCAGAAAATAGGTCCCATTCACAAAATACTCCAAAACAATAAAGTACTGAGGAATTAATTTAACAAGAGAAGTAAAAGACCTCTGCAATGAAAATCATCAAACATTGAAGAAGGAAACTGAAGAAGACCTGACATCAAACATTGAAGAAGGAAACTGAAGACCTCTTTTCAGGTCTTCTTCAGTTTCCTTCTTCAATGCATTACATGTTCTTGATTAGGCAGAATTAATGTAATAAAAATGGCCATTCTGCCAAAAGCTCTGTATAGATTCAATGCAATCCCCATCAAGATACCAATGTCATTCTTTACAGATATCGAAAAAGCAATTCTCAAATTAATTTGGAATAACAAGAAACCCAGAAAAACCAAACCATTGCTAAGCAAGAAAGATGAAACAGGTGGATTCACAACACCAGATCTAAAATTATATTATAGAACTGTAGTAACAAAAACAGCATGGTACTGCTATCAAAATATGCATGAAGACCAATGGAATAGAACAGAAGACTCTGAGACAAACCCACAAATCTTTAAACATCTGATCTTTGACAAAGAGTGTCACAATATAATATGGAGGAATGACATCCTATTCAACAAATGGTGCTGGACAAACTGTACAACCACTTGCAGAAAGTTGAAATTAGATCCTTATCTCTCACCTTGCACAAAAATCAAATTGAAATGGATCAGGGATCTCGGAATTAAACCAGCTACTATACAACAGATAGAAGAAAAATTGAGAGCAACACTCCAGCATATGGGAGTAGTCAATGACTTTCTCAACAAGAATCCCTAAGCGAAAGAATTAGTCAGGAATCAATAAGTGGGATGCCATTAAACTACAAAGCTTTTGCTCAGTCAAGGAATTGATCAAAACTGTAAATAGACAACCTACAGAATGGGAGATAATCATGACCTGTGATTCCTCTGACAGAGGACTAATATCCAAAATTTACAAAGTATTAAAAAAACTTAACATCAAAACATAATCCAATCAATAAATGGAACAGAGAGCTAAACAGAAACTTCTAAACAGGAAATTAAGCAAGCCAATGAATACATGGGAAAGTTTTCTAAATCACTAGAAATCAGAAATACAAATCAAAACTAAATTAAGATTTCATATCACTCCCGTCAGTCTGGCAAAGATGAAGAATATAAGCAGTAACAAATGCTGGCGGGGATGTGGGGAGATAGGAACACTAGCACATTGTTGGTGGAACTGCAGACTGTACAGCCACTCTGGAGAGCATAATGGAGACTCCTAAAAAAATTAGGGATGGATCAACTGTATGACTCAGCTATCCCTCTTCTGGGTATTTTCCCAGAAGAGCTCAGATCAGCACATTACAGCAACACAGCAAAATAAATGTTCATAGCAGCTCAATTTACAATAGCTAAATTATGGAACCAACCCAGATGCCCCTCACTGGATGAATGGATCCAAAAGCTCTGGTATATACATACAATGGAGTTGTACTCCACTATTAGAAGCAATGATATTATGGCCTTTGAAGGTAAATGGATGGCAATGGAAGAAATTATGCTGAGTGAAATTAGCCAAACCCAGAGACTCAAGGGTCAAATGTTTTCCCTCATTTGTGGAGGCTAGAGCAAAACTCAGGCTTTTGGTGAAAGGCCAAGCTCATATACTAGACCCACCAAAGTTGAAACAATATATAATCTAGGGGAACCATAGATACATAGGTGAGTGGGAAGAAAGGACAGGGAGGGAGGGGAGAAAGAGTGATGATAGGGAAGGATCTAGGGGAGAATCAACAATGTAGCTTACTGTTTACTTCCCCAAGAAGTCAAATAATACTTATGCAATCATTTAATTCTGGAAAATGCACAGTGTGTGTGTGTACACACATCTATATACATACACATGTATGTCTGTTATGGGGGGAAATATGGAAGACACAAGTAGGGGTGATTCTGGATTAGGTTCAGGGGCATATCATATTGTTACTATATATGAATTTATGAATGTACAATAACACAACTCCTCAATAAAATTGAAAAAAAACTTGAAATCACTTAATAGTTCTGGCTTTGGACAATTATAACTCTTTTAAATTATAATCAGTGGAATGTATAGAGATAAGCTAAATACTTGTGATCCAAAAATGTTTAAAATATAAATGTACATGGCTGCATAGTTGTTCAGCAGTAGAGCAGAACCTAGCCTGTGTGAGGCCCTAGGTTCCATGTTTAGTCATACAAAAAACAAAACAAAATAAAAATTATAGTTATCTATATGTATAAATAAATTCACATATATGTTATAATTACACCTACATAGAATATGTATGAATACACGCAAGAATTGAAATAAGTACAAAATGAACAAAAGCATTTTTTCTGCAATTTCTTAAATAACTTTTGCTCATTTTGATTTTTTATTTAATTTTTTATTAAGAAATTTATTTATTGAACAATCAAACATGCTTCTAATGAAACATTATAATATATATAAATTCTGAAAATTAGATTTACCCCCCTTGAGCCCCCCAAATACCCACCTTTATCCATCCCTCCCTTCCCAATACATCTCTACAAATGCCTTATGTTGTATGTCACTACACTTTTTCAGGATTTAAAACATGAGAATTGACCTCCTTTCACAATGGCCAGGGTCTAGCTCCAGCCTCTACAGATGAGTGAAGACATTCAACCCTTGGTTCTCTGGGTTATGCTGACTTCACTCAGTATGAGTTCTTCTATAGCCATCCATTTATCTTCAAAGGCTGCAATATCATTGTTTCTAATTGCTGAGTAAAATTCCATGGTATGCATGTACCACAGTTTTTGGATCCATTCATCCAGTGAGGGACATCGGGGTTGTTTCCATAATTTAGCTATTGTAAATTGAGCTGGTATGAACATCGCTTTCACTGTGTCACTGTAATGTGCTGATTCCAAATCTCCTGGAAAAATATCCCAGAGAGGAAGAGCAGGATCATATGGTGGATTCATCCCTTATTTATTGAGGATTCTTCACACTACTTTCCAGAGGGGCTGTACCAGTCTGCAGTTCCACCAACAGTGTGCTAGTGTACCTATCTCTCCACAACCCCTCCAGCATCTTTATTGTTTATTTTCTTCATTTTTGCCAATCTGACTGTCATGAGGTGAAATTTTGCTTTTTTTTTCACCAGGTCTGGGGACCGAACTTGGGGCCTTGCACAGGCTAGGCAAGCGCTCTGCCATTGTGCTAAATCCCCAGCCCCATGAGGTGAAATTTTAATATAGTTTTCATTTGCATTTCTCTGATTACTAGAGATTTAGAGCACTTTCTCATGTATTCATTGGCTTGCTCAATGTCCTCTATGGAGAAGTTTCTATTTAGCTCTTTGGCCCATTCATTGATTGGGTTGTTGGTGTTTCTGTAGTTGAGATTTTTGAGGATTTTGTAGATTCTGGATATGAGGTCCCTGTCAGAAGAATCACAACCCATGATTCTCTCCAATTCTGTGGGAAACCTCTTGACTATTTTGATTATTTCCTTGGCAGTGCAAAAGCTTTTTAGCTTTATGGCATCCTATTCACTGATTTTTTTACTTTACTTCCTTCACTTTAGGAGACATGTTGAGAAAGTCTTTGCCCACTCCCAAATGTTGAAGTGTTGGACCTAATTTGTCTTCCATCAGTTGCAAGGTAGCTGGTTTAATTCCTAGCTCCTTGATCCATTTTGATTTGATTCTCATGCAAGGTGAAAGATATGGGTCTGATTTCAACTTTCTGCAAGTGGCTGTCCAGTTTGTCCAGCACCATTTGTTGAAGAGGCTGTCTCTCCTCTATGTAATATTTTGTCCCTCTTTGTCAAAAATCAGATGCTTAAAGATTTGTGAGTTTGTTTCAGGGTCTTCTATTCTATTCCATTGGTCTTCTTTCCTATCTTGATACCAGTACCATGCTGTCTTTCTTACTACAGCTCTGTAGTGTACTTTTAGATCTGGTATGGCAAAACCACCTGTTTCATCTTTCTTGCTTAGTAATATTTTGGTTATTCTAGGTTTCTTATTATTTCAAATGAATTTGAGAATTGCTTTTTCTATATCTGAAAAGAATGACATCAGTATCTTAATAGGGATTGCATTGAATATATATAGGGCTTTTAGCAGAATGGCCATTTTTATTATATTAATTCTGCCTAACCAAGAACATGGAACTTCTGTCCATCTTTTCAGGTCATCTTGGATTTCATTCTTCAGTGTCCGATAATTTTCATTGTAGAGATCTTCGATTTCCCTTGTAAGGTTAATTCCCAAGTATTTTATTCTTTTTGAAGATATCGTGAATGGGACTCATTTTGATTTTTTTTTCTAGCCTGCAATGTGCTAATTTTCCAAGCATTTCTTTCTTTCTTTTTTTCTTTTGGTACTAGGGATTGAACCTAGGGTGCTTAACTACTGAACCACATTCCCAGCCCTTTTTTAGTTTTTATTTTGAGACAGGGTCTTGCTAAGTTGCTTAGGGCCTAAGTTGCTGAGGCTGGCCTTGAACTTAGACTCCTCCTGCCTCAGCCTCTGGAGTCACTGGGATTACAGGCATATGCCACTATGCCCAGCTTTACCCAAGCATTTCAAATTATTTTCAGTTTTGTTTCTATATTTTTCAGCTTTGCATATTCATTTATTTATTTTATAGATTTTAATTGGCTTTTTGGGGGGATTCTAGAATTGAGCTGTTTTCTGGACCAGACAAAGCTCAGAATGCCTCCTCAGCTTCACTGGGGTATATTTCCACACAGTAAATTCATCCAGGTAGAGTAGAGAGTGGTACGTGTTGGTGATGATACACAGTTGTGTGCCCACTACCACACTGAGGTGCAGCTCTGCCACCCCAAGAAAGCATGCTCAAGACTCTTTGTGGTAGATTCCCTTGCCTTTCACTTGGTCACAGGTGACCACTGACCCGCCAGCTATCACTGTAGTTGTATGATTTTTAGAATTTCATATACACAGAGTTATGCATTATGGTGTTTTTTGTGTCTGGGCTTTTTCATGTAGCATAACATTTTTGAGATTCAATTGTGCTATTGCATGTCTTAAGTTAGGTTGCTTTGCATTACCAAAATGTGTTCCATAATGTGCATAAACCCCATTTTCTTTATCTATTCATCAGTTGATGGACAAGTCAATTGTTTCCACCCTGGACATTCACAGGTCTTTGTAGATATGTATTTTCATTTCTCAAGGGCAAATTACTGAGTAAGATTGCTGGGTTATAAAGTTAAGTGTATTATGCTTAACTGTGAAATGCTTTCTAAACTTGACTCATGAAAAGATCATTAAAAGTCATTAAATTTTGCAATGCCAACAATAAGATGGAAAAATAATGGGATGAGATTGAATTTAAATAAGCTCTCTTTACACTGCTTGTAACACAGCCTATCAAGAAGGCAATTAGGTACTCGTATTGAGGTTTAAAAGTATTCATACTTTGACTTAGATTTTCTATTCTTGTAACTTACTTTAGAGAAATTTCACAAAACTATATAAAGTTGATCACTGAAGCTTTATCAATATAAAATATTGGAAATAACTCAAATATCTAATTTTAAGTTAGATGATGGAAATCAGAGAGGCGACCCCATTCAGCCACCAGAACTTATATATTTGAGGAAAAATGAAGAACTTGAAAAAATGATTATGTATCATATTAGGAAGAAAACACCCAGATAGAGAATGTCACAAATATCTCTGTATTCATATATTTATTTGCATAAGGAAAACTCTATCAGGAAATATAACAGATTTTAACAGAAGTAGTATGGGAGAGGTAAGTAATTGAGATTCTTTATTTTTAAAAAATAATGATCTTTTCCTAGTATCTGAGTCATTAAATTTACCAAAAAGGAAAAAGGGAGACCCCACTAATATGGAAGGGTGCAGCCTCATAGAGAAGGCTCAGGACTGATGTCAGAAGACATGGATTCTAGTCTCAGCCTTAGACATATAGCGTAGTGGCCCTGTCTCACATAGGAGGTCTAAGCACACGTCCACATTGAGCCACCTCTTGATGTGCTGCACACATTCTGTGGGTGACCTCCCCGAAGCCTGTGACTGTATATTTCTGTCCATTGCAGAGCTTCAAGCGGGCACTGCTTATCAGGTTAGGGAGGAGACAGATAGTCCTTTGCATTTGAGGAAGGAAATTCTGTGAACTGCGTGTAGAGTATCTCTTTAGCTTAGGCAGAAAAAATAATTTCCCATTTGGTTAGCAAAAGGGTTTAGGGGAAATCATCACTTTCTTTTCTTCCTTCAGAAGTACAATTCACTTACATTTTATCAAAATTTGAATGTACTTCTGTTTTATAAACCCAAATAAAATCAAAATTCATGTGAAATGGTCAATGAGAGTTCAGTTGTAAGTACACTTAAATCGTAATTTACTTTCCTCCCCTTTCCCTGGGCAGCTACTGTACATCTGCCTACACTCGGCTACCTTATTCTGTAGGTACTGCTGAATGAAACCATAATTTCTCATTTACAGCTGTACCATAACTTTATTTAACAACTTAGTAAAAGATAGCTCTCACCATGGTACCTGGAAAACAAAGTTAAAGAATACAAAGTGGCTAAAGAAGCAGCATTCCACCCAACCCTGGTGGAGAGATGTTAAGGTTATCAGGTGTAGAAGAAATGTTTTCCAAACAACAGTCCCTGTAGATGTAAAGAGGAAGTTCTGCAGATGTTTTGTACTAATAAACAGATGGTGGAGGAAAATTGCATCCTTCAGTTGTAGCCACAGCAAGAGAGAGATAGGAAATGAGGCAGGGAAAAGCTGGCTAGGACTGTGCCCTGATCACACCTGTCCTGCGACTGTGCTTAGTTTGGCTCTAGGCTGGTCTGGAAGGATGCCTAGACAGTGTGAGAGGTTCTGAGGATTCCCAGGATGACATGCTGGTCAGAAACAACTGCTGTGCTCTTTTAGCAAGCTTTCGTTTTCTTTTCTCGTTTTGTTTCGTTTTGTTTTTGTTCGGTGCATGGTTTTCATTAATTCTCCGTGTACCCCTCCCCCATACTTTTCAATCTCTGGCCTCCGAGACAGATTTGCCAACATTGCAGCTGTCCCTGATACAGTGGCTAACATAATTCGCTGCTCTTGGATCTTTCAGAGGCTACAGCTCAAAGCAACTGTTAAATTTTTAAAAATTGTTCTACCCAGGCCGCACCCTTAAGGATTCCTAACTGAGTCCGTTGTGGGCCCCAGGCATCTTGAAAGAAATCTGGTGCGTGCTGTGCTGCTGAGAGCAGCCCCAGGCACGATGGGAGCAGCAGCAGTGCTGCAGGACAGAGTTCTGGCTCTGGGATGGCCCAGATCCTTGTGCCCTGTTCCATGGCGAGGATACACCAGCGGTAGGTTTAGGTCACAGCATGGACAGCTGGGCCTCTTTCCTCATCCACTTGCCCCTCCACACACGTGTTCTCTCCCTCCTGCTCTCCCCACTGTCCACTCTTGGCCACCAATGGATGAAATCAGCTGTGAGCTGTTGGCTGGTCCCATCCCTCCCTTCTGAGCTTGTCGCTCACACATTGAGGATTGGGCTAACTCCCTGGACAGCTGAGCAAGTCATCTGTCAACTGAACCCAGCAGTTCATGTTTCTCCAAGGAGCAGGGTGAGCAGGGACCACATGCTGATAACCACAGACTGTGCTCCTTTCCTGAATGCTGTTCTTCCCATGTGGGCCATCTTCATTTAGAAAAGCACTCTTCTCAACTCTGCGAGTAATCAAGCATTGGGAAATCTTCTTGCCTTGTAGCCTACAGCAAGGGAACAGGATTACATAATGCCTCATGCGTGCATTGTTGGGTCAATTCCAGGAGGCTGGGGGCAGGGTATCAGGCAGCCTGTGCAGGAAAGGAACAATCAATCAGATGCTGGCAGACAAGCTCCAATGGAGTCTCGCAAACACCTAGTGATTGATGGATCCACCAGCCATTCTCCATTCTCCGAAGGGCCATGCCCATCAACTTCCTTTCTCCACCCCAGACTATAAAGTTGTTGCCCAGCCAGGCAAGTGCCAGTTCCCTGCCTGCCAGTTCCTTGCCCACCACTTCCTCTGTCCACCCTCACTATGGTGGTGTAGGTGGGTCTGACCTGAGAATTCTAAATCCCAATAAAAAACACCCGCGCCTGACTTTATACCTATTTCTCTCATTTTTTATTTTTACACGCATGGTGACATCTAGACCATTCTCCCTTCACACACTAGTGCAAGATGGGCTTACATTCGTAGGTCTTTCTGTAATAGAGCTACATTATAAGAACTGGCATGCCCGGCAAGCCCAGTAACTGCTGAGCCACTGCTCCAGCCCCACACACTCTTTTATGTAAACATTAGCAAAAACTTGATGTTATGGTATGAATGTGAACTATCCCCCAGAACCTCACATGTGACAATACAGTAAGGCTGAGGTGAAAAGATTGGGTAATAAGAACTTTAACCTAATCAGTGAATTAATCCTCGGCTAGGGATTAACTGGCAACTGAAGGCAAGTGGGATGTGTCTGGAGAAGGTGGGTCATTGGGGCTTGGCTTTGGGTTTATATTTTGTACCTGGCATGGAATTTCTCTTTGCTGCTTAGAGCCATGTGTTGAGCAACTTCCCTCCACCATGTATTCCTCCATGATATTCAGCCTCACCTCAAGCCCCAAGGAATGGAGCTAGCCCTTTATGAACATGAATCTCGGAAACCATGAGCCCCCAAATAAACCTTTCCTCCTAAAATTGTTCTTGTCAGGTCTTTCAGTCACAGCAGTGAAAAAGCTGACTAAAACACTTGAGCACACATTTCACCAGGAGTGTTTGATATACACATGCTAATAAGCGTGTGAACAAAGCTCAGTATCATTAGTTGTAAAAGAAATACTCATTAAACCACAAAGAAAAGAGGTATACCACCTCAAAGGAATGGGATGTCATTTCTGAGGTTGGGTTGCAAAAAGGGCTCTGGCTTCAGTCTTGCTCACCATCTCTTGCTCCCTCACTTGCTCACTGATGGAAGCCAGATACAGGATGCCCTATAGAGAAGCCTATGTGACAAAGAACTGAGGCTGGCCTCAGGCCACAGCCAGTGAGAAACTGAGGCTCTTAGTCTGAAAGCACGAAAGGAACTGAATCCAACTAACAACCCCTTGAATGAGCCAGATCCTCCCCCAGTTATCCCTGTGATGATGACAGCCACAGCCAATGGCTAGAAGCCCAATCTGGATTATGGCTGTGTGTGAAATATCTGCTATGGATAGTTGATACAGAGCCACTGTACCAAGTGTTGGTAATGATATACAGCAACAAAAACTCTTCTCCCATCTGAAAGCTACAGCTAGCAGGTCCACAGTGCACCTCTGACCCTTCTTGGTTGTTGAATCTCACCCATCACAATTATGATTAGATTGGATAATAGAGGGTCATCTCCCCATCTCAAAATCTTTAACCTTAATTCCTCCTATAAATCCATTTGCCAGGTTAGTTTACCTGTTCACAGGTTCTGGGGACTGGGACATGGACATTTGGTGGGATGGCACTATTTGCCTACCACTCTAATATTTTCTCCACTGTGGCTCTTTATGTCATTTTCTTAATGGTGTCCTTTGAATAACAAAGTTTTTATTTAATTATTGATTTCTTTTATGCTTGAAGTGTACATTGTTTTAACTCAGTTTCCAGTATTTTCCCTTCCTCTCCCTTCCTCCCACCCTTTGTTCTTTTTAGATATACTTGACAATAGGATGAATATTGACATTTTTATAAAAACATGCAATATAACTTATTCAATGTCCAGTATCCCCCCTGCCCTGCCAACCCATTCTCTTCCCTCCACTGTACTGATCTTTCTGTTATTTACTAATAGTTTGTTTTTAAATTAAGTGACTTATATACATATTGATGAGGTTCGCTATGATATGTTCATATGTGGACGTGAGAAAGTTAAGTCCGATTCCCTCCATCAACTTTCCCTATTTCATTCCTCCTTCCTCAGTTTCCTTCGTCTTTGTCTATTCCTCCGTTCTTTTGCTTGTTTTGGATCAGCTTACAGGTATCAGAGAGAACATTCAACCTTTGCTTTTTGAGACTGGCTTTTTCCACTTAGTGTGATATCCTCCGGTTCCATCCATTTGTCAGCAAGTGTCATAATGTCATTCTTCCTTATGGCTGAGTAACACTCCATTGTGTATATATGCCACATTTTCTTTATTCATTCATCAGTTGAAGGGCACCTTGGTGAAAACTGTTTTTTATTGACTAAAATGAATAGAAGTAAAAAGAAAATATAACTTTTTATGTATGAACTAGGTAACCTAAAAATCTTTTGAATCACTTAAATTCTGTTACAAGACTAAGTTACATATATGTCAGACATTTGGCTTTGGTGTTTCATTGAGTATCTTGATGAATAGTATGTAGTTTCTTACATTGAATTTGAACCACATGTTATTGTTACTATTTTTTGGTAAATAATAATATGCCTCATTTACATTTATGTAAAATCAAAAGAACATAGGAAATTGTAGATGTTTAAAGTTATGTGTTTCGTTAAGACATGGATTAATGAAGGGTTAGAGCCTGTGAATCCTGTCTCTTAAATTTTTTTTTTTAAAGAGAAAGACACTGAGAGAAAGAGGTAATCAATTTTATTTAGTTTTTCATGTGGCTTTTGTTGCTCTGACACTTTGTTGAGGACGTGGCTCTGGGGTTTGAACCACATGCTCACACATGCCAGGCAAGCACCATAACCACTGAGCAACCACTCCAGCCCCCATAAATTTTTTTTTTTAATTGGTTCCTTTTTTGGGCATACATGACATAATGGCATAATTATAAAAGCATGGAGTTTAACTTTGCTGTTGTTATTATATGATCAATTCCCTTTGTTTAAGTAATGTTTCCAAAGCTCTGATCATTCTTATTCCTTTCAGATCAACCTCTGGAATGCTGCAGAATCTTGAAGGAACCAGTCCCGTGCTTGCCCAACATGGACACCATTTTCAGGGAAGCCTTTGCAAAGATGCGGAAGCAGTACCCTGGGTGCCTTGCTCAGGAGACTTGTGTCCATGCAATCCAGGCCTCTGTGAAGCATCCCTATGAAGTGGGCATCCAGGAGGAAGAGAAGCTGTTTCTGTACCTTAAGAATTCAGGGCAGGCTAAAGCCC
>PVKS010024629.1:0-30834 GCA_004027875.1 Aplodontia rufa | reverse complement strand
AGGCATTAGGGAGACCACCAATTGTGTTTTGTAGGGTTTTAGAGGAGGCTTGTAGGAATGCTGTCTTGGCACTGAATCAGGAGTCCTGAACCTTCCTGTTTCTCCTCTCATGCAGTGCTTTGGGTAACTTGATTATAGAATTCTGCCCTGTTTCTCCATACATAAAAAAAGAGTTCATAGTGGATATCTTCCCTTTCTACCTTCCAGGGTTGCTGCAAAGATTTAAAAAGTAACTTTCACCACACCATATTCTCTAGGATGAGGGAAATTTCATTTTGTCAGTGCTTTTGTGTAGATCCTTTAAATCTACAGTGTTCAAACCCTAGTGGCCCCAGAATCACCAGGAGCGACTTGCTAAGACAGTTTGCAGCAATGCTTTCCTTCCTGAAAGTGTTGAGAAAATTTTAAGAGCATCCTGACATTTGTCTGATCTCCATCATCTGGGACACTCTGCAATAATTTATACAACAAGTAATTCAATTAGCATGATGGAAAGTAGAGCATACCTCAACACCTAGGACAGGGACAGCTCATCATGAGACAGTAGATTATGACATTTTGAAAGAAAGGTAGAATTAACTACATGATGAGAGTTTAATAAAACCCTGATTGAATCAAGCTGCTATTACTTGATAGGTGCTGTGAATGCAAATAGGGAAGAAAGATGGAAATTTTATTACCGAGCAATCTGTACAGCAGAGAGTAGGGATGGAGGTTATATGTGATCTGTTCTTTTAAGCAGACATTTTTAGAAACATGGCAATATTTTATTGATCATTTAATCTAGGAACTGAGTTTCAAGTATTTATTACCTTTCAAGTATCAAAATATCGTTTCTTTAAAATATTAACTTGGGGATTAATATTATGGATCGGCAATATAAGCCAGAAAAATTTGCGTAAATGTATTTCTTCAGTTTTTTCGAACAATAACTACACAGTTTTCCCACTTTTCCTTTCTTTAATACACTCATACCTGTTTTTCTCTTTCTTTTTTGGTGGTAGTGGTGCTGGGAATGAAACTCGTGCCTCACACCTACTAGGCAAGTGCTCTCGAGCTGAGCTCCATCCCTAGCTCCATAACACCTTTTTAAAATGAGCTTACTAGCTTCCTGAATACAAACATGTAATGGTTAAGAAAGTGCTTTGGAGTCAGGTAACCTAGGCGAAAGTCAGTTCTCGCACAGGCGAGAACTGCCCCTTTATAATTTTGGGTCAGTTCATATCATCTTTGTACTATAACCTTCTCCTCTGTAATGTGTGATAATAAAAGAATCTGTCCCGTAGAATTATTGGGAAGAGAAATGAGTTACCGATAAAACTTTTAGACTGAGGTCTACACAGAGCTGTGTGTGTCTTAACTATTTTAGACTTTTTGTTTTGTTTTGTTTTTTAGTGCTTTGACCAAAACCTGACATGAACAACTTCGAGGAGAAGTTTATTTTGACTTGCAGTTTCAGAGTTCCAGTTCATTGTTAGGCCAATTCCATAGCTCTGGGCTTTAGAGGAAGTGGATTCTTAAGGCAGAAGAGCAAGGCAGAGGAAAGCTAATCAGCTCATGACAAACAGAAAGTCAAAGCCCTTGAGCGAAAGGAGCCAGGGATAATATAATCCCCAAGGGCATGCCTCCAGTTACCTACACCCTCCAGCCACCTTCTACCTGTCTACAATCACTACCCATTAATCCCCTCAAATTATCAATATATTAAGTGGATTAATTTGCCCATTAGTTTGACAGTTTCATAATCTAATCATTTTATCTCTGAACAATCCTGGATTGTCTCACACATGAGCTTTTGGGAGACACCTCATATCTAAACCATAACACTCTATTATTACAGGGATGAATAATAAATTTCTGAACCCACACACTTCTTACTCCCTTTCAATCTCTTGCCTTTTGGCTGTTTTTAGGACATTTGACAGTTAATTAGCACCTCTATCTTATCATGAGTGACAGATAAAGAAAGGAAATCAAGAGTCAATTTTGGTACTAATTATCACTTAGTTAACATATACAAAGGTGGAAGCCATCAGCAAAAATAACATGTTGGATTGTCCATAGAATTCAGTCATCTGTGTTCTTCCCAGACTTTGCCATTCTCTCCACTTGCCCCTTAACTTGGATAATTAAATACTGGTTATCACAGCATTGGCTCAAAACCCTGGATGTTCATTAGAGTCATTGCTGGTGGGTTTTAAGAAGTCTTACCCCAGATCAATGCCATTAAAATCTGCATGGTGTTGCTTTTTGTTTTGCTGTTGTTTGATTCTGAAGCTCGGGTGTGATTCTAATGTGTTGTCAGGGTTGATAAGGATTGATTTTATGTAATGTTGGATGGCCTTTAGCAAATCAAGGGGAATAATCACTGTGATTAATTTTGAAGTGCCAGTGTAATAAGGTTTGCAAGTCATAGACACCTTGCTCCTGGATCTTGATTACATTCCCTATACAAAGTCCCAGATGGAACTGCTAGAAGTTGGTCTTCATCAGCCTTATCTGACCGAATCCATGACCCACTCTTCTTGTGCTTTCTTTCCAAATTCAGGACTATTACAGATTCAGTATGATGTTTTTATACATTGGATTAAAACTCTTTTATCCTAGAGTTATCACTATAGTTAATGTGTTTCCATGTTCATACTTGCATCTGCGGTTTTCCTAGATGTCCTACCACTGGGAATCCATCAAGATCGAATCCTATGGTGTGCTCCAGAACATGCCATTCACACAAAATACCACAGTTCTGAGAAATTAAAGGGCTCTGTCCTTATTTAAAGTAGTGTAAGTCTGGAGGAAACAGGAGATTTTCTGAGGTTTTGGCACCCTCTCTGAAAGGTGATGACTCCTCACTTTGTCTTAAAGGAAGCCTTCCATGTTGGAAAGCAGCATTGGGATGGGAATGTCTTAGAAGGGCCACTCCAGAACTGTCAGTCTCTTCTCCACAATCAGGGGAGGTAGTGCCTTAGCAAACTCAAGGTTGCCTATCCCACAGTCCTCTTCATCCTTAGCAAAGTGGACTTTGCTCAGGCTTCTGCCCTTTTCAGGTGGGCAGCCATCAGTCTAGCCAGTGATGGGCTGAGCCTTGACAATGTGGTGTTTAAGAGAGGGGAGTTTCTCAGTCAGCTGCTAGGGAACTTTTCTTTCTCAATCTTTAAAGGGGTCTTAAGGAAGACAAAGTTCTCCTTTTTTTCTTTGCCTCTGGATGTTATTATAAGTGCATCTAAAGCCCATCTAAGGATGCAGTAGAGAGACTGGGGATGGCTGTGACCTTATTTAGACAATACCACACTGCCATATATCCATTCTTAGAGAGGTTCTGCCAAAGACACACACACATCTTGTCATTGGTCTTCTGAGATTATACATTCCATATTATTTAAGCCAGTTGCATGGAGCTGAAAGCATTCTAAATGACATGGGAATTAGTGAGCCACCTGGATCTGACTGTGGTCTGTCAACAGTCCCTTTCCCTTAGCTGCTGTGGTTGGAGCGTGATATTGCCTTGTGTGCCTCTTTCATCATTTATACCTTGCCCAACAGAACAGAAGCAGAATTGTGATTCCACCTTTGATCCCCTCTCCCCAAATTTTGTGCTTCCTTTCCTCTGCAAGTATCTGTTTGAGGGCTGGGAAGTTAACTAAGTGGTAGAGCATTTGCCCAGCATGTACAAGGTCTTAGGTTCAATCCCTAGCCCTGCCCAAAACAAACCAACCAACAAAAGACCTATTTAAGGTTTGTGTTACTGCAATATTTTATTAATACAACACCTATCTGTCAGCATATTGTCCATGTTTCCTCTATCACCTCTCCTTCTGGGATAAGTGTAATTTGGAAGACGACTTCATCTCTTTTAGATCTTGGTATTGCTACAGTAAAATAGCAACACTGTGGAATAATTTAATATTCATGAAACATTATGGGTTATTATTTTATACCATATTTTTTATAGATGAGGGAACTATTTCAGAGAGTTTGAGTCAATTGTAAAACCTGGACTAGATCCCAGGTCTTCTCATTTGATGTTCTAATCTGTCCTTTAATTTTAATTATTGAGTCAATAAGTTGAAATAATCTTTCCTGATTTTCGAAAACTTGATTAGGATGTTTCTTGTGATTTAATACCAAGAAATTAAAGTAGAACATATATTTATTTAGCTGTTGGCTTATTAGTGTGTGTATTTATTGAAATGATATATGTCCTCTAAAGTTTGGGATCTGCTTATGGGAAACACTTAAATTAATTCAAGACTTCTTTCCTAAATCTAGGGTCAGTAGCCACACTTCCACATCTGCTCCTGAGTGTAAGCAAATACAGTCTGAGTGAAGAAGGCTGTGGCATCTTTGAGTATCACATTATGAATTATAACCTTATAGCAAAACCAATATTTGAACAGCCAGTTTTCTATGCAGAAAATGAACTTTCTGAAAGAGAAAAGGTTTATTGAAGCTAAGCATCTTGAAAGAAATTAAGATATTTACACCAGGACCAAGAATGAGATGTGGTGTTTGGAGAGGTGAGCACAGCAGCCCATCTCTAAAGAGATTCGTGTTGAACCAACAGGAAAATCCAAGGGACAAAACTTGAGTTTCAATGTTAGTTTCTCAAACAAACCCCGCTGCATCCAGTCCAGCAGATTGTCCTGTAATCCTGAAAGCGGATGATGAGGTGTGAAGAAGAAAGAAGGAGACACAGACATCTGAGTGGAAAAAAAAATGTGGGTGAACCAGAGGGCACTCCATTACATAGGCAGAGGGACCAGGCTCCTAAACCACATGGTTTATAATCACAAGAAGGGAAGGCGGGTAATCCTGAGCAGTCATTGCCTCTGACTACAGTAGCTGCAAGCATATTAAGGCATCAAGCTTACAGCCTCTTTAACTTTTGCATATGGGTGAGGGCCACTGCAAGCCTCCATGTGCTGCCCATATGACTCTTGTCAATCAGTTCCCTGGCCTCATGCCTTTGCATCAAGACCAGGTATGCTTTAAGCTTTACCTTTCTGCAGAACAGTGCTTCCCACCATCTGTTAAACAAACCAACAAAACATTGCATCCCACACTCAATACATTTCGAAAATTTGTAAAAACGTATACTCTACATTAGCCAATCTAGCAAAAAATATTAAAAAAAAGATTTTTGTGGAATGAGTTTAGGCAAGATGTTTTTGTTAAAATCATAGTGTTGGTCAAGAGAGTAAATTGTCAGATGTCAAAAATCAAACTGAATTGTGAGCCAGAACACCAAGTAGATCTTGCTCTTAGGCTTTGTGTTAAAGTTTTTCATGCTACTAAAATTCTTATCTGAATTGAGGATATAAAGAGAGTATCAGAGATAAAGAGGGTTTTTGTTTGCAATAGTTGCTTTGAGAAGCGGTCTTGCTATTTGCCCTGGCTGGCCTGGAACTCTTGGTTCAAGAGAGTTTCCTACCTCAGGCTTCCAATTAGCTGGAGCTGCAGGTGGGCACCACCATAGCTGCTGGATTAAGAAGTGTTTTTAAAAGATGGGGCAAGTTGTGCCATGTGTCCCGTTCCATCAAGGAGGTTTCTGAAGTGTTTACCTCTTCTTTGCAAATTGAGAGGAAGGAACTAGAGGAATTATTTGAAAAGCTTGATAGGTATTCCCTGAAATTAGAAGGACATGGTATGCTGGAGACAAACTGCTTTCTGAGAATCAGAAGGATGAGTGACAGGCTGACTAGCTGATGAAAACTGAGTCTAGGGACAGGCGGATAGCTGCCAAAGGAATGAGACTGGGCTCTGAGTTCACCAGATAAAAGGAGGCTTGAGAATTCTCCATGGACTGGGGGTTCTTTTAGATCTTAATAGGATCACTTGGAGAAATGACAGGACCCAGTGGAAAGTAGCTAGATACCCAGGAGGAAGGATGAGCTGGAGCAGAATGTTATCACTGGCCTTGTGGTAAATTCAGGTGAAAAAACTCCACTTGTGAGGCTGGGGTCCCAGAACCCACATACGCATCCAGAAAGCGTACATCACCTTTAAACCTGGACCAGGCTCACAACAAAAGGCAGCTTAAGAAAAAAATTTTCTGCTCCTCCAAGCCCTTTCCTCTAAACTCTGTAGTCTGAAACAGGAAAAGATTATTCTACGTTTTTGTAGTAACCCTATTTTCTGATGCTTCATTTCTTTTCAATTCTTGAATATTTATCTTTAAGTGGTCTTTGGAGAAACTGAAGATTCTCCAATGCCTGTTCAACTAGATTTTAGGAGAGTAGAAAGTGAACCCCACCGCTCTGCTCAGTTTTCTTGGGTGAGGCGTCAAGTCATCTACTTTTGGGTGTCTGACCCAAATTATTTTGGCTTATCTCTTTTTTTCCATTGCCTTCTCCCCTCACCATTCAAGCATACAGCTCCTAATTGGCTTTATAAACTAAATAACTCATAATGAGCCTAATTCTTATCCTCTCTAAATGAAGCTTCATTAGCATGAAAGATCTGAGCGGTCTGTCATGTCAAATCATTGTGCTTATTAAAAAATGTACCAGTTTCCATAGGATTTGGATTCTGACTTAAGCACTTTGGGTTGGAGGCACAGAATCTGAAGAACAAGGGACAGGGGAAAATCAGAGCACAATTTCAGGGAACATAAGAGATGAGTCCAGAGTAAGGAAGCAGGGCAGATAGATAGGAAGGAAGAGGGGGAGGGAAGGAAAAGAAAGAATGAATAAAGGGAGAAGGGAAGGTAAAGGAGGGAAGAGAGGAAGGCAAGCAGGCAAACACAGGGATGGGACATGTCAAAGAAGCACAGGAGCCAACCAGAAGTGCTCCCGATGGCTCAAATTAGAACAATTTGAGCACCAAATAGAGTGGTGTTGAATCCTAGCCCTAAATACAAAATAAATATGCTTGAGTCTATATTGACATAAATAAGTGATTAAGTAAATAAGTAAGTAAATAAACAAGAAGAGATATATCTTATATGCAGAAGAATGCTGAATAATTTATGCAGCTACTGTGCCCTCAAGGAGATGGAGCACAACTCCACATTTTTTAAGTGTGGGCTGCTCAGGGTGACTTCCTTACAAAGAATATTGTACAGAAAAGGAAGAAAGGAGATCTTCCAATGGAGAAGCCTGACTCACTACCTTAGTCAGGTGATCAACATCAACATCAACGGGGATCAGTCTCTTTTTCTCTTTCTTTAGAATATTTTCTTACTTTCCTACCCCTTGATATGGTGAAAAGGGCACATTAGTACCTTAATTTTCTTCCAAAACCTACTGTATAACTCCATTCTAATCATAAGAAAAAAAAAAACATACAAATCCCAATTGTGGGACATTCTATACAACTCCCAACAATTAACCCTCAAAACTCTGAAGAAAAGTCACCCAAAACAAGGATAGGCTGAAAAACTGTCACAATGCAACAGGAGGCAAGGGAGTGGCACTGAGTGTAATGTGGGATTCTGGACAGACAGGATCCAAGAATAGGCTGGG
Organism: Aplodontia rufa; assembly: GCA_004027875.1. Lineage (NCBI taxonomy): Eukaryota > Metazoa > Chordata > Mammalia > Rodentia > Aplodontiidae > Aplodontia > Aplodontia rufa. The sequence goes on along the minus strand of PVKS010024629.1, from coordinate 23,371 downwards.
TATTAGTTGCAAGCCAAGGAAATCCAAACAGACTACAGTTAATAACAATGGACCTATATTCGTTCATTTAATAGTAATAAAAATACCATCCTAATGTATAATAGAGGAAATGAGATGTGCAGTAAATGGGAACTCTACTATCCTCATAAGTATGCTGTAAACTGAAGTTATTTTAAAGTCAAAAAAATTTCAAACAAATATGAAACAAATCTGAGCATTATGGATTACAAGTGGAATCGATGCAATTCTAGTTACTGCTTTGAAGAGGGAAGGCCCAGGCAACTGGACTGAGGAGTGTGGATTTCCTGTGGGAGTGGCAGGGAGGTAAAGGATGTGGCCAAGGAAGAACACCATGTTGTGGAAGATCAGAGTAAAGACATGGTTATGTAATTATGCTTTGGAATTATTTTGCTCTGCATGTTAGAAAAATTTTATTCAATTTTATTCAAGCTCCCGTTAAGGAGCTTCAAATGAAAGAATTAGTTAGATCCACCTTAAAGTAAAGAAAAATCTTTCTTTAAATATGGAGAATAATTAGATTCTTTATTGAAAAGCCTAGAAGAATTAGTGTTGTGAAGAAGGATGAGTAGGGACTGGCACCATCTTGATGGCAAATTAGCTGCCTCTGTGACCACACACAGATATGAAGCTATATGGATGGACGCCCTGGGAAAGAAAGCACCTGAGTCTCTCTTTTTTTTTACTATTGGTGATCTGGAAGAGGGAAGTCCATAGATGAGAGCTTTTAGCTAGATGTGGTGGTGCACACCTGTAATCCCAGCTACTCAGGAGGCTGAGGCAGGAGAATCACAATTCCAAGGCCAGCCTGGGCAAATAAGTGAGATACTATCTCAAAATAATTTTTTTTAAAGTGGAGGGGGGCTGGGAATACAGCTCAGTGGTAGAGTGCTTGCTTTGCATGTCCTACTGGGGTTCAATCCCAAGTAAAACACACACATACACACACACACACACACACACACACACATACACACATGAGATTTTGAGATTTTTGAAGGACATATTGAGGGAGGTATTGCCAAAAAATGATTGGCAGAATATCTGCTACTGTTGTAGCAGCCACACAGCAAAGCCTTCCCAATGTCACTGTCATCCCCCACCAATCCCTACATAGATCCAGAAGTTTGCAGAGCAAGAAAGATCTGTGCCAGGAGGGGCCAATTGGATTGTCCTAAATCAGGGTGATGGGGTCAATTAGATTGGGATATTCTCTAATGCACTGGCCCCCAATCTGTCAAAACAGCCATCTGCATATTGAAGTCTCTAAGGAATGGTCCAGTAAATGAAACTACCACATTTTACTGAAACACCATTGCTCAAACTTACTTGGCGCAACAATACCCTCTCCTCTCCCTGAATTCCTTTTTATCTCCTATTGAATATTGTTTGGCACAACCTGGTTTGGAAAAATTTCTGAAAAAACTACGATTCTAGGACCTATTTAGAAAATAGGAAATGTTGTCAACAGCTATTTGGGCTGTAACATGGATATGGAAAGACTCTAACAAACAGAATCCCATGTTGAATGCTGACCCATGTGTGATCTTTTTTTTTTTTTAAGAAAGAGGGGACAGAGAAAGAGAGAGAGAGAGAGAGAGAGAGAAGCAATCTTTATTTAGTTTTTTATGTGACATTCATTCCTCAAACTTTGTTGTGTATGTGGTGCTGGGGTTTGAACTCTCGTCCTCACGCTTGCCAGGCAAGTGCTGTAACCACTGAGTCACCACTCCATGTGTGATCTTGATCCGATTGTTAACTACTCTGAGTTCCCCTGAGACTCATTTTTACCATCTGTGAAAATGAATAAATGGTGAGAACAGCATTTTTGCAAGGCTGTTTTCAAAAGTTGGAGCATCCATCAGGCATCTAGTATGTGCTTGACGTGCGCATGATGCTGAGTTAAAGTGTTGCTGTTGTAAGCAGCTGGTGGTCTGTATGACTTTTCTGGCACCACCCATAGGAGACTTTAAATCCCTTAAAGTAGAAATTAAAGGTAAGTTTTCATAAGGTAGTAATTTTTTAATTGAACTTTTTAGAAAAATAGTTGGGTTCTATCTTGAAATTTTGCTTTCGCTGTATCCTAAGAATAATTGTAGTGCACTTTGTTTATTGCACATAAGTAGTAATTACATCATTAAGTATTTGAATTGACAACAGAATGTTGAATGACACAATTTTTCTAGAATTTTTGTCGCTGCCTTAAAGCAGAGAAAATAGGCAAAAGTTGCCTTCACATGTTAAACAGAAATGCTGGATGTGTGTAGGCTAGATCTACTAAAAATGTCATATCCTGTCTGGTAGCCATCAGGGTACACAAGGGAAGATGGTCACCAAGAAAGGAGAGATATAACTTAGTGAGGCACCTCCCATGCTTCCAGGCATGTGGTGGGGCTCTGGGAAGCCTGCTCTCCAAAATTGGGGATGCCTGCAGGAAGAGACATTGGCACCTCACTTCTTGCCCTGTATGTCCTGAGCTGCAGATGCACCAGGTACACTGAAGCAGAGGAAACAGCATGGAAAGAAGTTGGCATGGGTTTTCCATTGATGGGGGCACATATGAACACAGAGACGGTTGCCTGATTTCTGTCTGGAAAGCTCTGGAAAGCTCTGACAGTGGGCGCACAGATGGAGAAGCCCGTTAACCCACTGACTCAGGGCAAGGAGGACCATAGGCCTTCTCACTGGTTATGGAAGGATGCGTGAGCTCCTCAAACATGAGAAGAAGAAGGCAGTTGCAAATCTCCCTGGGCTTGAGCTGTCTTGATGACACTTGGTGAGGAGGGCTCACTGTGGAGCTGAGCTCCAGCAACAGAGAGGGGCTAGGTCGACTGACAGGGGCTGGTGCTGAGAGGGAAGCAGGCCTGTGAGGCTCTGTTGAGGAGCTGTTTGTCTGTGTCTGGAAATGAGAATGTCCTTGAGGAGCAGAGTGGGGTAGGGTAGGGTGGGGGGCTCTGAAGAGCTCTGTGTGATTTTCTAACTAAGCCAGCATTTGTATGCCAGTCAGGTGAGAGGGCACAACAGCTAATTAGTGCTGGCTGCCAGAGAGCACCATGGCATTAGACTTTTTATTGCCTTGCTCTGATCCTTCTCCTTTTCCTAATTTTATTCTTCAGAAAATTAGGTGGAAAAGAACATAAGTCCTTATATCAACCCTTGCCCACTGCAGCTTCTGAGCCAAGGAGAAGCCCTAAGGTGGTGGGGATACAGGCATCCAGCAAGAAGCTATGGACTGCCTTTGAGGTTTGACTTCTGATACTAGATGACATCAGACATTTTAACACCCCCAATTCAGTTAGGCACCAAATATGACCTTGTTCAAAAGTAGCTGGAAGGCATAGGAAAGCTAAGGGCTCCACATAGGCTATCGTCCAGGATGGGAGAGAGAAAATCTGAGGCCACAAATGCAAAAGTGGTTTATGGTTTTACCTCATTGATTAAGAAAGCTTTAAAATGCAGTAACTGTTATTTTAAAAGAGACTTTTCTACTGAAAAAGCTTTATTGACAGAACAAGTCATTGAAATTTCTCTCTCATCCTCCTCAGGTAGGCAGGCCCAAGGAGAGATAAAGTGTAGAGTTTCTGCCTTCTGAACTTGGAGACTGCATGAGCTTTTCTGGAAGACAAGCTTTGCAAATCGCACCTGAGAACAATGTAGTGTTGCTTGTTGGTTTGTGAGGATAGACTTCAGGGAAAGAACCATGACATTTTCTGAAATGTTTAAAATATTTGAAGAGGAAGACAAAGGGAAATGATTTCCCTACATACTTGAAAATCTGGCATCTCATTCAGTCTTCCCTACAACGTTATGAAGTCATTATTCATACACCCATTTTGCAGGTAAGGAAATTGAGCCTCAGGAAGGTTATGGAATTTTCCCAAACTCATCTAGTTAATAAATGCATTTGATTCAAATGCCATTCTGTTTCTGCCACATTGCATTACTTGTGCAAGAGAACATAAATCTCACCATGCTTAGCTGTGAGAGACACTAACTAGTCACAGATAGCTTAGAGCCATAGCAGGGTTCATTATTGAGAAAGCTGATAAGAGAGATGGTTGCTCTATGAAGGAAAGAAAAGGAACAATTCAAAGCAGAATGAGCTTCAGGTAATATTGGAGGAATGTATAACAGGGCATGGACAGAGAATTCTCTGGACTAAATCCAACAGACTTGAGCCTGATGAAGTGGGAACACAGACGGTGCAGAAAAGCTGAGGCAAAGCAGAGAAACAGGAGCAGAAAAGACAGGTGGGAGCCCAGGATGTGTTGTCGCAGTGGCACAAGTGAACACTCCTGAGGAGGACGCCGCAGGAGCACCAGGCCCCGCTCCTCTTGCAAACTCCGCAGGTTCTCTACCTGCCAGCAGGTGACCACAGTTCTCTGTGCCCAAGTTCCCCATGAGTGCAGGGCAAAGATCAAGGCAGACAGGCTGCTTCAGAGCACGGGTGAACTTTCCACTCTTCCACCAGCCCACATGGGTCCTTTGTGAAACCCACACCAGTCAGGGAGGTCCTCTGAGGCCACATGGTGGAGAGACTGAAGGGGTACATTTTTCTAAATAAAATTTACAGGATGTTTATCCTTAAACGGTCCCTGCTCACTGGGCAATAATCTCCAAGTAAACTGAGGGGTTTTGTTTGGGTGTGCTTTTTTTTTTTTAACACAATAGAAAACTTCTCTCTCTGATTGCAAGGGCACAAGATGTCCTACCCTCTTCTCATTCCCATTCCTGGAGAATTGAGAATTTAGAGATGAATTTAAAGATGTCCTTGTGTGGGTATAGATTTGCAGACAGAGAAACAGTTGTTTTCTTAATCCTTTCACAGTCTGCCCTTTCCAGACACCTCTGACCCAAAGAAGCTCACCGCAAAACACAGTCTTGGCTCCAATTCCTTGTTCTGGGTTGCAGGGCAGGAAGGGAGGGGAAACCAGAACCGTTATCATGCAAGAAGTCCAGCAGAGTCCTGTGCTCTGACAAAGGTCAGGTTTGCTTGTCCTGGCTGCTCTTTTTCCTTTGCTCTGAACCAAACTGTGACCATTGAAGGCAAAGACCATGTGTTGTCAAGCACAAAGCACAGATTGGAAGTTCCAAGCCAGGGCTGAAATCTGGTTTTGAGTAGTCTTGGGCAAGTTGTAGAATCTCCACAAACCTCGGTTTCTTCTTCGGTGAAATGCAGCATCCACGCAGTATTGGTTCAGCATTTAGGCTGTTGTAATGGTTAAATGTCTGCCCAGCACTCAGCAATCCTGGAATGTGGTTAGACAATAACTAGTACCTTCCTTCTGACAGCACTGTACCTCACTGTCTGTAGATCATGCACCTAAAACGTACAGCTGGGGCCCCCTGGGAATGAGCGGAAGCCAGCCACACCATTGTCTCCAGATTCCACTTATCTGGCCTGGGTCCTGAAGTCCTCTTTGCTGAATTAACAGCAGTACAGAGATGTCCAGAGGTGTGTCCCTCTGGACACAGGGCTGTTGCCACACATTTTCTTTCTTCCAGATATCAGAGCACACCTAGGTTTTTGACAACCTGACTGGTGATGACGTTCCACAGAGCAGCCCTGATTTCAGGGCTTCTGACATAATCCCTTTGAGAAAGGGCTCCCAGAGTAGAAATGAACGTTCCCAATGTGAACTGCTTCCCAGGAGCCCCAGCTCCACCATCGAAGTGCCTCAAGGGGTGGGTGCATCTCTTTCCTAGGGGTGTTGCTGCCATCCTAGGCCAGAGTTACTCCTGGTCGTAGAGTGGGATTTCCACGCCAGGCTATCTTCACGAACACATGGAGAGCTTCTAGAAATAAACTCCTGGCCTCAGAGATTATATTTCCTTGGAAATTTATATATTTTTAATAAGCTCCCCCAGGAGATTCTGATGCACATAAGGTTTGTTCTAAGAGAGGAAGAATTAATCAACCTCCGAACTCTCCTATCTCAATATTTATTAGCTCTGCTCATTGAACTATGAGGAAATAGGAAATTCAGCTCTAATTATCTGAATCATCCCTCTTCCACATCTTACCTTCTATGAGGCACATCTGTGTGGGTGATTTGCCTGAAAGCAGCTGCTCACGGCACAGGGACCACTCTGCATATTGTGGGGAAACGACTGTCCTAATGACTGCCACGTTCACTGAGCAAACATTCATTGGATGAACACTGCTGCTGGTCTGGCATGCTTTGCCAGCGAGACTGTCCAGGCATGATGCTTGTGGTGTCTGAAGAGAAGCTTTCAGCATTGCGTGGCATAGCTGAAGCTGTCTCCTACTGCCATGTCATATACAATGGCTTTTCCTTCATCCTAGATCTCAGAACGAGGAGACGCATGGAGCCAATCTAGCAGAGACCAGCTGACCTTTAGACCTCATATCATATCATGAAGAAATAAATTTTTGTTGTCGTAAGCTACTGAGATTTTAAACTTGTTATCCTGCAGCACAGCCTAGGAAAAACTGATTAAAACACCCACTCTGTGTCTGGTATTATGTTGGAGGGGGATAAAGATTAATAACACAATCTCCTCTCCTCCCTTAAGACACTTGTTGTTATTAAAGGGGGATGAACCAATATTTTATTTTATTCTACTCAATTTCTATTTTATTCATTTATTCCAAAGATTGTTCCAGAAAGGACTTATTCTGGCTTTTATATGCAGAGTGGAAGTAATGAAATGCAATAAGGTACACAGAAGCAGATAAAAAGGAAAAGTGGAAAAGCTTATGAAAGATGCATAATCTATGCTTGTGGGTGGACACAAATTTGACTGTAATCATCTAGGAGCCAATTCATGAAGGAGACCTGATTAGTTTCACAATTCACAGAGCCCACAGAATTAAAAGCGAAGCAATTGTTCCAGAGAGTCAGGGCTGTGCCTGATCACGGGATAACATAGAAACGCCTGAGAGTCCATGGATTCAAGTCATTAAAGTTTTCTCTTGGCATTGTACTTTAGCATTTTCATTTGCAAAATACTATATACAACCTCAGCTTGATATGTTTTCATTTTAAAGAGAAAAGGAAGGAGAAAAGTTATTTAAAAATAGAATAGGGAGAAGATAAAGTGTGATAAATCCATGAAGTGCTCTTTGTGAGGATAGTGATTCACTGACTTGGAAACACTGAATTTTAAGTATTTGTTTAACCACTTTCCCCTGAAATTCCTTCTAGGAGAGGGTTTGCCTTAATTTATTTTTACTTTATAGCTCAGTACCTCAAGTAAAGAAGATGAATAAATGTAGAATGGAAAGGGTGACTGAACATATTCGTTTTCATTGCTGTTTAGTATTCTACTGTGCATTCTATTACACACGCATTCTACCATTAATGGACATTTGGGTTGTTTCTAGTTCAGGGAAATTGCTAACTATACTACTGTTCACATTAATGTTAATATGCAATCTTTTACACATAAAACCCAATATTTCTATGGATTAAAAACTAACATGGAATAACTGGGCCATATGGTATATATACATCTTCCAATTTATGAAATGACATCCTCTGTTTTCCAAAGTGGTAGCTACCATTTGGGGTCCCGATGTATGAGAGTATCTGATGTTCCATGCTTACACAAACACACACTTCAAGTATTTCAGATGTGTTGATATATGCTAATTTGGGGATGTGCGTCTTCCTGACATGTCTCTCTTGCATTTCCTGGGTTGCTAATAAGGTTGAGTGCAGGCTAGGCTGTGGGCTTTCCTTGCATATGAAAGTCAGTTCAAGGATTTGCATATGTTAAACATTGGTTTGTCCTTTTTTTTTTCCTTTTTAAAGACAGAGGGACAGTGAGGGAGGGGGAGAGAGAGAGAGAATCAACTTTATTTAATTTTTCATTTGGCCCTCATTGCTCACTTTGTTGTGTACATGGTGCTGGGGTTCGAACCTATGTCTTTGGGCAAGCACTGAAACCTTTGAGGCACCGCTCCAGCACTATTCTTTTTCTTATTATAAATTTTTTTAATATTTTCTAGATACTAATGGTTTGTCTATTATGTATGCTGAAAATATCTGCTGTTCTGTCATTTGTCTTTTCACTGTTTATAGTGTTTCTATAAAGAAATGTTCCAATGTTAAGTTGAATGATCTTTTCCTTTATGGTGAGTGGTTTTTGTATCTTATACAAAGAGGAAAGACCTCTTTATCACAAAACATGGAGATATATTTTATAGTTACTTCTAAAAAGTCTTTATAATTTTTTCCTTTCATATTTAGGTCTTTAATCCACTAGAGTTAGTATTATTAGTATTGGGATGCAGAGAGTGGTAGGTTTAAAAACAATTTTAGTGGTCTGGGGATGTGTCGTAGTACTAGAGGACTTGAATGATTCTTGTGAGGCTTTGGGGACACACACACACACACACACACACACACACACACCAGTGAAGCAGCGTAAGAGATTTCCACAATACAGCAGTGTTAGAGCTACACTCATAATTCATCTACATTAGTGAATTCTGAGCCTCGTGGTTGAGCGATTGTCTCTAGAATGACTGATGGGCAAAGAACAACTACAATCTCCCATTCTCTGTCCTGCCCCTCAGGTACAGGAGACAGGGGCCCACCATGGTGGGAACACAAATAGGCAAGACTAATGTATGTAGAATCATCTGGAAAGACATGATTCTCTAGGATTAGAGTCCGCAGGGCCATTGTCTGCCCTCCAATGCTGACCTGAGGTCAGGCCAGAACCCTTCCTGTGTCCCTCATGATCAGTGGTGATGGGTGATTTAAAACTAATTTTAAAAGCTAAATGTCAAGACACTTAAAGAATTTACCAGTACCCTAATGACTTCAGAAGAACAAATCCGGGTACTAAGCTTTCAAATGTGAACGTAATTGCTGCTGCAGGATGAAAGAGCAAGCTGAAGTTCACCCCTGAAATAGATAAGGCCTTCATCTTCTTAGAGAGCCCCAAATGAATTGTGGTGGTAGGGCTAATCTGATTACTTTTATTTATGTAATTCAAAAAGGTATTTAGATTACTCTCAACTTGCTGTACATAGTGATGCATCTGGAACAGAATTTTTTCAGGAAAGAAGGTCTGTATTCTATAGATGCAAGGCAAGTGCACAAATGACTAATATGTGTTTATGGAATAATGTAGACTCAATTTACAACCAACCCACTGTGACCAGTTTAGTCATGGGCCTGATCACAGGGACCAAGTGAGAACCCCAGGGGACTGTGGTAGCCCTAGGACCCTTTTACCTTGAGTCTTCTACCATTTTTTTTCCATTCTGTTTCCGCTTTCATTAATTTTAAAGGGATCTAAACCACTATAATCCCCAGCCTCTCCAGAGAATTTATAGATGCAACTAAAATCTAATCTGGTTTGGCACAAAACTAGGAAATACTTTGGTTCGAAAAATGTGCACACACGAAGAGTTTCCTTCAGATCAATAGAGCTCTTCTCTCTCTGCCTTCCTGTAGAATATTCTGCAATGCTTAGAAATTTATGTCAGGGTTTTATACACCTGCACATCACAGTGCTAGAAGAATGTGGAAAGACTTAACAGGCCATGTGGTTCTTTTATGTGCCAGGGATGGTGTGTTTCTTCAACATAGCCTCTGCAGAGCCATTCTAGCTGTAAGCCTCTACCATCCCCAAAATGATTCAATAATGATCTAAAGATGCTGGGACATCTTCCTCGACATTGAGTCTCAAATTTTCACCTTATCTTTTAGGAGGACCCTTTTTCTATAGCCTTCATTAACCAACATTGAGTTCCAAACCCTCTCAGGACAGACTGCAAATAACCAAGCTAGAGATTATAATTTTTTAAGTGCAAGGAGCTTAAATAATGCATTTTCAAACCATAACAGATTTACTTTCGGTTTAAGTCTATATTTTGTGCTAGTAGTTTTGTTTATTTCTGTCTAGCGTTGACCAGTTTTCCTCTGCAATCAATCTCAAGACATCTCATATTTTGAATAAGAGAACAGAATTGTTAATGTAAGTGTTTTGAATTGAAGAATATGAAAACGATTCTAGAGTTAAAACAAGACAAACAATTAAACCCTTTTACAAAATTTAAGTAATAGAGAAGATGATGGACTCAGAAGAATTAAGCTGTGTAATGTCTGAGAAGATTGCATCTGGCAGCAGATATTTCTGGGATATGTTCAGCCATAATCAGTTCTTTCAGTTTATTCCCTGGTCAGAATTCAATCTTCAAAAATTGGGTGGAAAGCTACAAAACGTAGAAAGCATTTTCAAGTTGTACTTTGCTTTTTATGTTAAGGTTTCAAATTGTGGTTTATGTGGGAAATATTGCCTGCCTGTGATGGGGCTGGTGGGGCCTGGGAGAAGGGATGATGTCAGTTGTGATCTGCATTTCAGAATTTTCCCTCCAGTCCAGGGACTAGTGCTTCTCTTTTCTATCACAATGGGCTGCAGGGATTTTTCTCAGCCTCAGTTTAATTTATAGATCCATGAGGAGAGTGACGGTATCACAAAATGAATATCTTTGTGGCTGAAGAGAAAACAAAGAAAAAAAGGAAATATTTAAGAATATTTTATAGACTCAACTTAAAATCTGAAGTACAGATCTTGCTATTTTTTCAATGTTTTGTAACACTGTAGATAAAGAGGAGTCTATCAATGTTCTGATCAATAGTTGACTTCACTGGGAATTTTCTTGTGTTTTGTAAAATCTGTAAAGAGGAGGGTTGCAAACTGAATTGGATTGAAAAATACAGTTATATTTTCACATTGTTGTATAAAGGAACCTTTACTTAAACAGTTGAGTTTTTTTTATTTAGTGTATTTTTAATCCTTCTTTTTTCTTTACTTTTTCAGCATATACTATTATCTTAACTTTTTTCAGTGAGAACACTTAAAAATTTACTCTTAGTAATTTACAGCAATATAATACATTGCAATTACCTTGTTATTACCTATAGTCATGAGGTTGTATGATAGATTTATTAAACTTATTCTTCTTAATTGAATAAAATTTTGCACTCTTTGACCAACATCTCCCCAACATTGTCTCCACCAAGAACCCCTACTAATCACCATTTAGTTTTCTGCTCCTATGAATTTGACTTCTTACATTCATATATAAGTGATATCATACAGTGTTTATCTTTCTATGACTTGTTGATTTCACTTTGTTGATGTCCTCCAGGTTCAGCCTCATGTTGCAAATGGTGGAATAGTATTTCATTATGTATGTGTTTACCACATTTTCTTTATCCATTCAGCTGTAGATGGACATGTAGGTTGAATTTCCATCTTAAGTATTGTGAATAATACTGAAATGAACATAGTAGGGTAGATGTCTCTTTGACGTACCAATTTCATTTCCATTGGTATACAACAATTTCCACTGGATTGCTGAATAATGATAGTTCTATTTTTAATTTTGGAGGAACCTCCGTACTATTTTTCATAATGGCAGTTGTAATTTACATCCCCACCAACAGTGCACAAGGGTTCCCTTTTTCTGCATCCTTGCCAACACATTTTATCTTTTATCTTTTTGATAATAGTTATTCTCACAGGTGTGAGGTGACATCTTGATGTGGTTTTAATTCACATTTCCCTGGTGATTAGTGCTGCTGAGCATTTTTTTCATGTTTTCATGTACCATTGGCCATTGTATGTTTTTTTTATATTTCTTATTTTTATTAAGAAATATCTATTCAGGTCCTTTGGCAATACACACACACACACACACACACACACACACACACACACACACACACATACCCTCAATTACTTAAGGAACTGTCAGTAGGCTCCACTTCTTAGAAGTTCACAGTATCTCCCAATATAGGCACTCTGGAGACAAAACTTGTTCACATGGATCTTTGTGGGACACTCATCCAAATAACAGAAACTTTGTTGTGCAGAAGCGTTTGGTTTGATGCAATGCCATTTGTCTGTTTTTGTTTTTGTTGCCCATGCTTTGAAGATCATATTCAAAAACTCATCCTCCTGACCAATATCATGGAAGTTCTCTCCCTATTTTCCTTCTCATTATTTTACACTTCTGGGTCTTACATTTAAGGCTTTAATTAATTTTGATGGTGTGATAAAGAGATCTAATTTAATTCTTTTGCATGTACTTATTCAATTTCTCCAAAGCCATTTTCATGTGTTCTTGGTGCGTTTGTTGAAAATTGATTGTGAAGATGTGAATTTATTTCTAAACATTTCAGTCTTTTCCATTGGTTTGTCTTTTTTGATTCTAGTACCATGCTATTTTGATTACTGTAGTTTTATAGTACATTTTGATCCTAAGTAGTATAATGCTGCTGTTTTGTTCCTTTTGGGTAAGGTTGTTTTTTGGAACCAAACAAAACGGATTTGCTCCTTGGCAAGTGTGATGTCAATGAGCACAACCAGAAAGTAAAAGTATAGAGAACAATTTATTACCTAACAGCAGTAAGGGGAACTCTGGAATCATCTGCAAAGCAATGCCCTCCCTGAAGAGCAGAAGCATGGAGATTTTATTCTAGGAGCCCAAAATATTTTACTTTAGGGTTGGGCACATTTCTAAGCATGTTCATTTTGTGATGTACATTTCTGAGAATGCTTAGTTCAGGGTTGTAGAAAAATAGAATATTTACTTCTGAGAATTCTCTGCTCAATTCATAGAGCACACATGGTAAAACCTTATAATGGTGGACACAAATGCTTCTGGGGACACTTTATTCAGGGTCACGAAGATGATGGACATAAACACTTCTGAGCATGCCCAGTTCAGTATAATAATGAGCCAAGTTCACTTTAGGAACCTAAAAGCTAAAGTTATAGTGGCTCTGCAATCTTGAAGATCATGACTGGTTCTTCTTAACTTTCTCCCAAATGTTTTAGCAAAAACCAAGGAAGGGACACTTTGAAGATACATTAATGATAAGAGTCTGCCCTTACCTCCATAAGTGTTTTCTTGACAAGGGTTACCAAGCTCCTCTATTATTTGTTCAATTTTTCTTACTTAAGTCCTGTCCTTTCTCCAGTATAAAAAATTATTCCATATATTTTAAAATACTTTCTTACTATGTTGGGCTGGGTATCAAGTATCACAGTTTATACTACATTTGCTTTTCTAGTGGCTCTTTCAATAGGCTAACCAATGACCAGGAAGACAATGAGGGTATAGAGAAAAGTCTTTGCTCTTAAGTGTGACCATCATTGTTAGGTATCTGATCTTGATTCTGCCACTAACCTTGATGAGCTTTTCCTCCTGTTGCAGAGGAAGGTCATCAGAAAGCTGAGGCAACCATACAGGTCATCATTTCTTTGTACCATGCTGGAAGGATTTCAGACAAGTCACTCAGAATAGCAGGCATGAATTTATTAGATGGGATAATGAAAGGAAACACTCCCAAGTAATAAAGGGAGAGAGTGGGTCCTCTAAGAGAAGAGGGGGATTGACAACTCTCCTGTCCTCCTGTTTTATTAGGGGTCTCAAGAAAGTTTTTCCACAGAGTCCCATCCAGTTCAACCTCTTGACTTTTGACAGAGAGCAGCTTTGCATGAGTCTTTCAATTCCCCACTGCCCATCATCTTACCCCATGGAGGGGAGATTTTACTGTATTAATGACATGCTACAGATTCCAGGCAACTCTGGGTTTCCATGGCCCCTGATGACCAGCTCTAATGGAACTTGTTCTTATAGATTTTATGGTTGGGGGGTTGCTTCTAATTATCCTGTCTCCTACGAGTCCTAAAAAATCTAGTTAGTGTAAAAGATACAGTGTAAAAGATACACACACACACACACACACACACACACACACACAAAACCCTTCAGGGTAACTTGTGTTCTTATTTGGAAGGAAGAGTCTTTGGGCCTGCATTTCTCCTGAACCTGTCCTCCTCTAAACAGTATAATGGATAAGGTAGCATTCTGCAGTTCCTTAATAAGTTAGCATACAGAAATCAACCCTCTCTCATCTTTCTATGCACTAGAAATATTTTTTTTTCCATTTGGAATCTGTAGAGAGGAGCTTTGCTCCCAACCTTCCCATATATTAGATTTTCAATCTTTTCATTGCAGGGATAGGTCTGTCGCTGTGACTTTGCATGTATGGAAATTATACAATTCTCCTTCTCACTCAAGCAAGGCAGCCTTGCTCGTATTTTCCACTGTCTTTTTTCCTCCAGTTGCATAATCAAAGTTACCAGAGCTATATTTGGATCTGTTTGGTGTTAATAAGCTTGTTGGTCATGGATTCCAAAAAGTCATCATCAGCTCTGTGAAAGAGTTTAACCTCTTCCTCTGGGGAGTGGTTTTCTACCCCCATTTTATCTGTTGTCCTGCAAAAAAGAAAAAAATGACAGCATATTTTGAGTTCTGCAACCTGGCTATTAAACCAAAGCTTATTATGCTCAGTAGTTGCATTACCACAACTGAGAGGCTGGCAAGCTCTCTATGACCACCCCACACCTGTGCCCACCTTATTTCCCTTCCCCATAAGTGAGATATTTTGGGGTTCTAGGTGAAAGCAGAATTGTCAAGCTATCTCTTGGAGCTCAAATTATCTCTAATATCTCTACTATAATCATGCAAATCCTTAGGTCAATTTTTTTTTGTTTTTAAAAATGCTTATGAGTTTGGTGCTGAGATGACATAGCTGCTATTGATATTAAGAAGCATAATATAAAATTTTGGTCTTTATTCGGTGGTGTGTAATTTCCTAATTCTTTTCAAGTTGCTCATGACAGTATTTCTATTTTGTGCTACTTTCCCTCTCTTGAGAAAATGTGTTGTCATGAAAATGTGGAGAATTGACTTTTGTTACCAATCTCCTATTGCTTTTATCCTGCTTCTTAAGTAAACAGAAAACTTTTGTTGTTTGCTTTGTCATTGACCAAGAGGGCCTGGTAAATTGTGCACATGCTGAAATATAGGACTTTAGCTTGGGCATACTGAATTCCAAAGTAACATGGAGATGAATAGGGTTATGAACATTGAGCAACCACTCTTTAATCAAATAATTGCTCATTTTCTGCATTCTGGTGCTTTGGCATTTAGAGTTTTGCTGGGAGACATTGCCCCTCTTACAGTGAGCCTAGTCCTAGAGATGGATAGCAAACAAGTGCCCATAGAGTATGCTTTCCAAATGCAAATCAAACAGTCCAATGCCTGTTCTCCAACCATCTCCTTTATCTCTCATTCCAAGACAATGTTCACCTGCTCTGCTCACCCCTTGGCCAGTTCCAGACAACAAGACTCTGCCTCATAACCCTCTAGAAGGATTCAAACTAGCAAACTGCAGACCCTGCCTCTGGGTTCCTTCTAATGGAAACTGCAGTAAAGTTTCTTGCCCCGGTTCTTCCCTCCCTCTCTGACACCAGCTCACCCTGATGCTTCCTTGGGTGGCTCCCTGTAGCATAGCATGGTGTGTCCCTTCCTCTTAGTATCTGTGAATATAATGAACTACCTTTTCAAGGACAAGCAATTCCCAATCTTTTGAACTCACCATCTCTCAAATTTTTCTTTCCTTTTCCTCCTTTTCTCCTTCCCTTTTTTGTGTGTTTGGTGCTGGGGGTCAAACCCAGGGCATAGTGCCTGCTAGGCAAACACTCTACCACTCTAGAGCTACACCTTAAGCCCTGCAATTTTTGTTATTACTACCCTACAAAATACCCATAGATTATCTGTGTGCTTGATGTAACATGCTATTGTGTTTCCAATGCACTACTAGGTGATTCTATAGCAACAGCCTTTACATACATTAGAAATGTCCAAATTACACAGGATATTCTTTGAATCCCTCAGTGACTTGAAGAAGGTAAGACCTTAAGAAACTATTTAGAAGATGGATTGGATTTACTATCAAGGTCCTGGGACGGTTAATAAATAGTCGCTCTCTTTCTCTCTCTCCCTCTCTCTCTCTCTCTCTCTCCATAAATATACATATATACACACATATAAGCAAAATTTTATATATATACATATATATGTATATATTTACACGATTTTTCTGTCAGTTTGGGGCTCTGTCATTATTCACCTGGTGCTCAGCTGGTGTTCAACTCTACTAGGATTACAGGTATTATGTAGCTGATAGCTCAATCTGCGTTTTGATTTTTCTTTCATTTGTGCACAAGATAAAAGCCATTCCTGACTGTGCAAAGTTGAAAGGCTTTATAAGGAAGAAATGGATTAGGTAAGCTGAAGCTGAAAGCATTACCACAAAACCTTTCTAATTAAGGTTTATAAAAAAAATGTGAGATAACTCTAACCTATTTTTTTTCTCCTCTCCTCCGCAAACACTCATAATAATAGCATAATGACAGGTTTCAGGATAAGAAAACTGGAACATGTGAAGGGTCTGATTTTTTTCTTAGTTCAGAACTCAAAAAATTAATATAGGACTTAAATTTCAAACAATGCATTTTATATTAGTTGTACTACATAAAATTAATACTTTATCATAAAATGAAAGAAAATTACACAAATATTATCTGGGTTCGACCACTGGGCTATGCAATGCCTGAGTCACAGACACAAAGACTCTCAGGCCTCCTTCTAACCCATCTTATGGTCACTCCTGCTTCCAGCTCCACCAGGAGGTATAAGAAAGGAAAGCTGCCCTGCTGTGAACAATTAAGTGTACAGATTGTACAGAAAATGGCTGGCAAGTGCTAAATTACTAAAAATGTACCCAAAACAACCATCTAAGCAATGCAAATGCAAAGAACAGTGAGATACTATTTCAATTTCTTTAAAATAGGCAAAAGTTTTAAAATGTTTAGTGGTTTTAGGAATTGAGGGCTTTTAAAATTCTCTTGTCAAAGTTTAAATCTATACCACCCTCTGAAAGACAATTTGACAATATAGCAAAAACTTTCCTAACTGACCATCACTTAAGCAATTTGATAGGTTAGTGAAGATGTTCCTTGGCGATTAGGATGTTCTCCCCTGTTAAACATACTGATTTTGCCCACCTATTGCTGGCTACCTAGGAGGCATTCCCTGTCTGCCTGCACAGTCTCACCTTTACCTGCCCAACTGTATGCTCCATATGAATCAGTTATCTTTCTTCAGAAATCTTTTCATGATGATGTTAGTGGTGATTAATGATTTAATTAAACATTATAAAAACCTCTATTACATATGAGGATGAATAAAAAGACCATTTTCCCCCTATGAAAACTATACCAACTGAATTGGAAAAGCTAATAAAAGTTGTTTGCTAAAAAGCATTGTTGAGTAATATTCCATTTATTAGATATATACCACAACACGTTATCTATTAACCTGTTGGTATATAATTGGGTTATTTCCAATTTTGTATTACAAATAAATCTGCTATAAACATGTATGTGGACATTTGTATATCTTATCTTCATTCTCAGTCCTAGCTGATTGATCATGTCATGAATGAACTATTAATCTTCTGATCTATTAATTTGGAACTTTGTGTCACCCTAAGGAATGAAAAGGGGTGTTTCTATCTCCATTCTCCCTTATACCATCTTGTCTTCTAGTGAATTATGTGAATCAATGTTTCCCAATTTTCTTAATTCCTTTATAATTTATTAATGAAACACCAACTGGAAATCAAAAAGTATTTTTGCATGGCTAAGGGTATAACTTAGCAATAGGGTGATTTCCCAGCATCCATTAAGACACTAGATTTGATTCCTATCACTGGAAAGAAAGGGAATAAAAGCACATCCTAGCCTTACAAAATGATATCGCAGACATTTGTCAATATTATGGTCAGTTACCAAATGCTGCCTGTGCATGAATTAAACTTCACATTTCCCTGCTTCAGGTAATGGCACATCAGTCTTCCTTACGTGTCATTTCCTAGAGACAACCAAACACATAAAATTAGAACATCCATACCAATGTGTTTAGTGATTTCCTTATACCTAATACATTGTAGAAGAAAAATTATCTCTCACATCTATTTCTGCTTTCCATTGTGAATCATCCATTAGAATCTCCTGATGGAGAGCAGCAGATCTGCACTGCCAGAATTACCAGAATTCCTCAGACCAAAGGCAGTACTTCAGATGCCAGAAGTAAATCCGTATCTTCAGAAATTAATGAAGAACATCAGAAATGAAAGAAGACCATCAGAAATTATAACTACTGAGTAAATGTAAGATAGCTTCTCTTAAATTCTCTAAAAATATATAAAACTTTAAATCCAAACTTATGATGTTTTCTTATTGGGTTTTTAGTGTATGTAGATGGGATACATATGACAACTGATTCATACAAGATATCTGGGAGTGGGGAGGTTAAATGAGACTTTATAGTTGCAAGATTTCTACATGTCATGGAAAGTGGGCCCATGTTAATTCCAAGTAGACTATAAAAGGCAAGGAATATGTATTATAATCCCTAGGGAAATTACCAAAAAAAAAAAAAAACCTAATTAGAATCAAAGAAGTATAGTTTAAGATCTAATAGATAAAATCAAATATAAAAAATATTCAAATTACTCCAAAGAAGATAGATAAGAGGGAATAAAGGAATAATGACAACAAAATCAGAAAGGACAAACAGAAAACAAATAATAAAATGGACTAAAATCCGACCATGTCAGTAATTACATTAGATGCTAATGATATAAAACACTACAATTAAAAGGCAGAGATTGTCAGTGTGGATAGAAACAAAACTAATATGTTTTTCTCACAAGAGAAACACTTTAAATAGAAAGACAGAGCTAGACTGAAAATAGAAAAATATGCCATGAATACAGTAAGAATAAGAAAGTTGGAGTGGCTGTATTCATTCCAAATGGAATTAAAAAATAAGCTTCAATATATATGTTCTGATTAGTTGATTTCTTCAATTAATGAACACAATCAAATATAGAATTTTATTTCTTTTTCTAAAAAAATAAACTTCAAGACAAAGAATGTTAGCAAGAATAGGGAAGGACTTTATTTATTTATTTGCTTACTTTTTTAGACAGGGTCTCATTATATTGCCCCAAACTACTGGGTTCAAGTAATTCTCCTGCCTCAGCCTCCTGAGTATCTGGAAATACAGGCACATGCCACTGCACTGGGTGTAAGATGGATATTTTAATATGAGAAAAAGAAAAATTATTAAGTAGACGTAATTATAAATGTGTCTAGGCCTAATAACAGAATCAAAGTAAAAGAGACAAAAATAGACAAAATAAAAGAGAAAAGAGATAATTCCACCACCATAGTATTACATTTAGGACTCCTTTCCCAGAACTAAAAGAATACATTTAAAAAATTAATGGAGTAAGAAAATTTTAACATCATCCTCCATGTAGTAATAAAAATTTATAGGACATTGCTTATAGAATTGCAGAGCACGTTTCTTTTCAAATGAAAAAGAAAGTACATTCTTTAGGACTAACCAGTCTTACTTTCAGTAAGTTTAAAAGGATAAAAATCATATGAAACATGCTCTTAAATACATCATAAATAAATCAGTAAGAATAATCTTGCTCCAAAGGAAATCATAAATATTTGGATACTAAATTGTACTCTTCTAAATTTTTTCTTGATCAAAGAAGAAATACCAGGAAAATTAGAAAGTATTTTGAATTGAGGAAGACAGTTTTTAGTGTTTATATTAAAAATGAATAAATAAATAAAACCAATGAAACTTAAATTTCCACTGTAATCAGAGAGAAAAGAATAAATTAAACAAAAGTTTGGAAATAATAAAGATTGTTTCAGAGTTATTTAAGAAAAAAGTAGAAAACAGAAAATAGAGAAGACAAAGTCAATTATTTTTTGAAACGATAAATTTCAATAAAACCTTGGCTGGGGTGATCAAGTGAAAAGAGAGAATAATAATAATCATCACTACCGGAAACAGAAGACAAATTATCATTGTAGTCTACAGACTTTATAAGAGGATAAATGAAAGGTCTTATTTAAAAAAAAATCTCTTTTTTTTTTTTTTTGCATCTGGGAACTCACAGATAGACAGAAATCCAGTAATAGTCCACATGGAAGATTATGTGGATCCTTCACTAAATCACAAATAAGATGTTTGTTTTACTCTGCTTTTTCACTGCTGCAACCAAAAGGCCTGACAAGAACAATTTTAGAGAAGGAAATTTTAATTTGGGAGCTTAAGGTTGCAGAGGTCTTAGTTCATTGATGGCAAGCTCCATTTATCAAGGCTCAAGATGAGACAAAACATGGTGGTGGAAAAGTGTCGTGGAGGAAAGTGGCTCAGGAGGATCAGGAAATAGAGATAGATATGTACATAGAGAGAGAGAGATCAGGAAGCAGAGAGAGAGAGAAGAGGAAATTAAGCCCAGCTCACCAAATATATACCCCAAAGGCACCCCCCAATGACCCACCTCCTCCAACCATATGCTTCAGCTGCCATCCAGTTAATCCTTATCAGGGGATTAATTCACTGATAGGGTTAAGGCCTTCACAACCCAATCATTTCACCTCTAAGCCTTCCTGCATTTTCTTACGCATCAACTTTTGGGGAACACCTCACATCCAAACCAAACATGTTTATTCTTCCATGTGATTAAAATTTAAACAATGAAGTTTAGTTAAAAGACATTTGAACCATAATATCAAGATTTTTAGAAAAGGAAAAAATCTTTTCTTTTTTTTTTTTAAGAGAGACAGTGAAAGAAGAGAGAGAGAGAGAGAGAGAATCAATTTTTATTGAGTTTTTTTTCACATGACTTTTGTTGCTCTGACGCTTAGCTGTGTATGTGGATGCTGGGGTTTGAACCTGTGTACTTGCACATGACAGGCAACCGCCATAACCACTGAGCCACCTCTCCAGCCCAGGAAAAAATTTTTTCTAAAAAATATTTTTACATGGGAAAATCATGCAGCAATAAAATTGGGATTTTTTAATTCTCTTTTTAAAATACATGCGATCTAGGGAAATTTATTGAAATGATAGTTATCTTCTATCATTTGCTATAAAATTAAACTGGAGTTCACAGAATTCTGTAACATATGTCTAGTAAACCTTCGTAGCATGAAAAGCTATAATGTTCCAGGAAAACCTTTTCTTGACTCATAAATGTAAAGTTTTAAGTGAAAGAAATGATCCCTAACAAAAATAAATCAAATAATACTGAGGCTCTCTATGCAGTTATTACAAAATGAAGAATAATTTCAGAGTACTTGAACAGTGTCTATTGCTTTCATTATGTTGCTACTACACTGTAAGTTCCCTATACTCCAAAGAAAGGCATATGACAGTGTATGTAAAAAACACAAATCAATATTTAATTGTTATCTAATACAAGAAAAATATTAAAAATCATCATTCTTATTTCTGAGAGACAAGGACCTTCTTCTTAGTATATTTCAAATTCTTCATAAAACAAAGTATAATGATTCTTCAGACTTTTATTTATTTATTTAGCTTTTCTTTTGTATTATTGCAAAGTTCCTATATTGTATGGCTTTTTATCATCACAAACAGGAACTACTTGGTACACATATTGCCCTTCAATGGAACAGAATAAGTGGATTTGGATCTCAATATGACAGAGTAGGAAAATACAAAATCACATTTTTGGTCTAAAACTATAAGAATTTAAATGAAATATGTTTTAAAATATTAAATACACTTCACATTTCATTCATATACAAATTAAATATCAAACATATGCAATACATTTAACACAGTCTTATTTGAAGAGATAATAAAGAAAATTTCATGTTCTAAGAATACTAATGAAGGCCACAGAGGAGGCTGAAGCCTTGGGGCCCAGAGAAAAGAGGGAGCAGATGCAGAGAATGGGTTTGGCTGTGCCCAGGCCCACACAGAAATGATGGAGGGATATAACCCCGGAAGGAAAGGACTGGAAAGAAGCTGGGCGCCAGATAGCTCTCTTAACAGAGAAATGCCTGAATAACTTATTTAAAACCTCAGAATATGATCTCGATATGCCACTTTTTCTGGATCTTAGAGGGAAAGAGGCAAATCTTAGAACAACTTAGTCAAGATGTGAGGGCCAAGATTCCAGCTAGGCCCACTCACACGGATGAAGCCTCCCAGTTTCCAACTCAAAGACTTAGTTTGTTTCTGTTCCACCTGGAAGGTCTCACTGAGGCAACTGAAAAAACACATGAAATAAAGTCTGCATGGTGAACAAGGCTCAAGACAAATACACGGGAAAACGCATCATCCACAAAGGTAGTTAGGGGGCTAGAGTGGTTACCGTGCTTGCTTGGCATGTGCAAGGACACGGGTTCAAACCTAGCACCATGTACACAATGAAGTGTTAGAACAATGAATGCCACATGAAAAACTAAGTAAAATTGATTCTCTCCTCTCTTGCTCTCACTGTCCCTAGCTCTTAAAAAAAAAAAAAAAGAGAGAGAGAGAGAGAAAGAGAGAAAGATGGTTAGCCGGAGGAGTAGATGGAGAATTCATATGCAAGTAGATAAAAATAATGAAATTGAAAGTATTTAAAAATAGCCACATGAAGGGCTTGCAGTGGTGGCTCAGTGGTTATGGTGCTTACCTGGCATGAGCAAGGACCCAGGTTCTAAACCCCAGCACCACATACACAATGAAGTGTTGGAGCAACAAAAGCCACATGGAAAGAGCTAAATATATTCTTTCTTTTTCTCCCTATCTTTCTTTAAAAAAATATAGCCACATGGACTCATTGAGGTTTGAAAATAAATAAGATAATAGCATTCTTTGAATGAAAAGAAAAAGTTATGTACCAAGAGCAGACAGATATTTTAAAAAATGAAAATCTCAAAAATTTCAATAATTTTTTTAAAAGGATAAGATAAATTACTTGTGGATTTAATACAGTTGGAGAGAAACTTACCTAATAGGAACACAGAATTGAGGAACAATGCAGGGAAGTTAAGAGATAGATAATATAAAATGTAATTAAGATGTTGGGTGGGTAGGTTGAAAAGCTGTGGGATTTTTAATAGGAAACTCAGAAAAAGATAAAAATGAAGATAGCAAAAAAAAATCAGAAGAGATAAAGGCTAAAGATTATCCATATTTGAAAAAGAATGCAAATTGTTAAACTGTAACTATTCAGCTATAGGAAATAAGAAAAAAGCAAAAACAAATCATTATCAGTAAGAAAGTAAAGACAAAAAATGGTAAAATTAGTCCAAATATTTCAGTAATCATAAGCAATGCAAGGAGGATTGCAAGTTCAAAGTCAGCCTCAATAACTTAGTGAAGCCCTAAGCAACTTAGCAAGACTCTATCTCAAAATAAAATATAAAAATGGATGGGGATGTGGTTCAGTGGTTAAGCGTCCCTGGGTGCCTCCTCTCCCCCCAAAAACAAATAAAACCTAACCAATGCAAATGGGGTAGACTCGCTTATTAAAATTAAGACTCTCTGGATATGAGACCCTTGTCTGAGGAATCATAGTCCATGATACTCTCCATTTCTGTAGGAAACCTC
>PVKS010024628.1:0-30838 GCA_004027875.1 Aplodontia rufa | reverse complement strand
AGCAGAGACATAGAGATGTTCCCAAGATGAAGAAGATGGAAGGAAAGGATGGACTATGGACACAGCGGGTACATGGGGCAGGATCACAGAGGACACACACACAGGACATGAAAGGGAGCCATGCTCCTTAAAAAGGAAGAAGATGAGACTCTGCTTCAGGCAGAAGGTAGTGGCCACGGGTGGCCAATGCTCCTGTTACAGTGACAACTATGAAAGAGTGGCTAGATTACACAATTTTAGATTTTAAACGTCAGAGGACCAGGAAGCAATGAGGACTGGATAATCCCAGAGTTGACATGGCAATGGGATTTTCCATCTCCTTGGAATTGATTTCACTTCCCTGGGGATGTTTACTTCCAGGTGGGGACTGAGAATCCGGACAAGTGGAGAAGAGCCACTGTAGGGAGAGCCAGCAGAGTGTCCAGCAGCCAGGGAGGCTGATGTTAATCCTGGAAAAGAGAAGCTTTTGGATGTCTGCTGTGTCCTGGAACTTGGGGGAGGGACCTCTAAACAACAAAGCCAATCCTGGATTCTCCAGGTACTCACCAGGTGACACCTGCCAGGAGATTACCTCTAACACAAGGCGGGCCTCCCTGAAGACCCTTGTCAGAGCAGAAAGGTCTACACTGAAGTGTGATGCTCTTACATCCATTTGCTAATCCTTAATACTCTTCCCTGCGGTGGAGCTACTTTCTCCCCCCATGCCATGACCTCGACTCAGGGACTCACTTCTGATGACTAGAGTGTGGCAGGAATGATGGAGAAAGCTGAGCCCATGTTCTATGGCACCATGACTTCCTTCTTGCTCCCTTATGAATCATTCATCCTAGGGAAAACTATCTCCTGCTTCAGCATCACAACCACAGGGTCCCTATGGAGGGGCCCATAGAAATGGGGCACTGGCCACCAGCCAGGGAGGAAAGCGGTCTCCAGGAGCCTCAGCTGGGAGTCAGATTGTCCTGCCAGTCTCATTCACAGCTCAATGGCAGCCTCAGCCAACAGCATGACTGGAACTTCCTGAGACCCTTGACCAAATCACCCAGCCAAGCTGCTCCCAAATCTTGACCCTCAGAAACTGAAATCACGGGTGTTTGCTATTTTAATCATCTAAGCATAGAGTGATCTGTTATGCAGAAATAGACAACTAACACCTCTGCAAAGGTCCAGATCTAAGCAGAAAACCTCTGAAAGGCGGAACTGAGTTTTCTGTAGTCTTTCAGGACTGAGAGGAAAACTTGCTGGACTCCCAGTTAAAACACTGGAAAAGTGGCGCGCAGAGGGGGCGGGAGGGACGGCGACTCCTACAGCAAGCGCAGCTCACACCCAGATCACGTTCATCATTTCAGTCTCGTAGCCTCTCTGCCCAACCAAGGAGAGAACAAGACTCTTGGTGGAAAAGAATAATAACTAGGCCATCTGCTGATCTTTCATACAGAAAGTAAAGAAAGAAATAATTACACATGTAAGTGAAGAAGACCTTGTGATTAATGATCAGGAGAAAAAACATTCAACAAAAGCAGAATCACAGGTAAACCAAGCTGCGTAGCCAAACAAGGACTTTAACTTGACTAATGTTTTCTAGAATGAAGGGAAAGTATCACAGAATAGACAAAAACATGGTGAATTTTGCCAAAGAATTTAGGTTTGCAAATATAATTAAATAGGTATCTGGAACTGAAAAAAATTAAAATATCTATAGATGAGATGGTGGTGGATAGATTTAACAGCACACTGGACACAGTGGAACAGAGTATCAGAGACCTGGAAGAAAACTAATGGAAATCACCCGAATTTTAGAAAGAAAAGAAGTAAAAAAAACAGTTGAGAATGTAAGTGGTGGATGGAATATTCACAGCTTGCCTGACATGCATTGTGTAAACTGTCTCAAGAGGAAGCAAGACAGAGAATTGGGCAGAAGTCATAGTCAAAGAGAGAGTGGCTGAGAATTTTCCAGTGAAAAGGGAAGAGAAACACTTGACTTTCTGAGTTGTTAGCAAGAGGGAAGACAAGATGGATGCTAAGAACCTGGACGCTGGGAGAGAGGAAAGAGGCGGAGAGAGGGGAGCGTCTGTGTCTTCACAGCTTCTCAGGGAAGAAGGACACAGTTGGCTTTCAAAGAGTGAGTTGGAAGCCTGAGAGAATAGAAAGGGGAAAAAGTGCTCATGTTGACGACTCCCTACGGAGCTGGCTCAAATGTAGGAGCCGTGAAGTGGGAAGGAGGCCTCACCTGAGCGTGTGGAATAATCTGAGCTGAGAGTGGTGAGTACCTTTCTCTGGAAGCATCAAGGCGAGGAGGGACTCGTGAAGGGCACACGCACAGAACGCACTTGGTGGTGGCGAAGTCACGCCAGGCAAGGAGTCACGAGCCGTTGCCGAAGGCAGAACACTAGTGAGGCACACTTGAAGCACCCAGTGTCCTGTCCAGGTCCAGCGGGAAGGACAGGAGCAGAAGCTGAGGGTCCAGGAGAACCAGGTCAAGGGCATGGGCTAGGGGCTTCCAGGGAGGAAATGCAGTCTATAGTGGCACAGAGTGGCCGAACCCAGAGTTGTCACCACAGCGAGGAATTGGCCCCTTGGGAGCAGAGCCACCCTGGAGGTAATGAGACCCATGAGACCACCATGGATGAGCTGAAATGGAAATGGAAATGCCAATAATAATGCCTGAAGGCTGAAGACCTGGGCCACCAACAGCTCCGCAAGGCTTCCCCATCGGAGGTGGACCCAGGTGAGACCACCCGTTCTCTGCACCTCACCTTCCCATCCCTCCCCGATTCAGAGCAGCAGAGTTTCATGGCATTTTTTTTTAGTTAGACTCTAATTTGTCAGAAATTTTTCATTCTGTAAGCTTCCTTGCTAGCAGGAAGTGAAGCAGACTTTCGAAATCTATGTTCAAACTGTTAAAAATAAAAATATAGAAATAACATTTTCAAAAAGTCACTCCTTTATAAATGCCTGCCTGTTTTCTGTTTGAGCTCCAGCTAAAGAGGACACACAGACTTACAGAACTTAAACTTCAAAAAGGGAACATCCACCTGGCTCTTGAAATTTGAGGTGGAAAACATAAGATGAGGTCAGCACATTTCCAAAAGAAACAAGAACATCCGATGCATCCTGACTGCTCACCTTATCCACAAGACGCAAATGTAGGAGAAGAACATTCTGGAACAGTTTGGAGAAAAGGTGACTCGGAAAATGCAACAAGGAGATCAGTGTAACGCCAAGGAGCCCCCAACCATGCCTTGCCTCCTGCCAAGCCTCACCGTTTTCAAGGCACATCAGGTGCCTCTCAAAATGGGGCACCAGGGCTTGGGGTGTAGCTCAGTGGCAGAGCTTGCCTGGCATGTGTGAGGACCTGAATTCAATCCCTGCATCACAAATAAAAGAGGGGCCTCTGTGAGGGACCCCACACTCACAGAAAAGTTATTGTACCCAGGTGAGCCCCACACTTGGAGGCCCCCAAGTACCACTTCTTTTCACTAAACTTGCCCTGCTTGGAAGCCACCCCCTACACTTAAAATCAGGAGTTCACAGGCTCACATCATTGTAAAATGCTTTTTCTATTTTGCTTTATTCTGCCGGGTACTCTCAAGGTCAGAACTTGTAGAAAACAAATCAGTTTTGCAGTGTTTATTGAGGGTGCTAAAACTGGAAAGAAACCAATTTTTTTTTATCAAACTCCTTCATTTGAATGACATTGGCTGGGACTTTCAAGTTTTAAAGACATTCATAAACTGCTAGAAGGCATTCCTTAGAACAGTAGCTGAGAGAAGAACATGGTCAGTTCTTAGCAGCAGGCATCTGACCATCCTCGAATGTCCTATTTTGTTTTAGGGTTGAGTGGGAGAAGGCCCTAAATTCATTTTGGATTGGGGACTGAAGAATGAAGGGCCATAACAAAGCCAATGGGAAATTCATGAGGAACCAGGACAAAAGTTTCCCTGAGTTTGCACCAAGTGACTGATATGACGCTTTTAGTATTTGAAATCCTTATCTTCGTTGGCAGCTGGTTTTCTATGTCCCCTTCTTTTCTAGCTCCAGAGTCTTTTCATGGCTCACCTCCAGCAGCATCCGGGAACAGTCACTCTCTGGTCCCCACACTGTGCCTCAGTAGGCAAAGCCCAGAGGCCGTCTGCTGAGCTGCGGGCATTCTTCCGTGAGCCTGCTCGGATCGTAGGCTTCTACAGCTCAGCCGAGTGCTCACTTCGCTCAGCACAAAACCTTCCTAACAACCCCCTCACCTTCGGGAGAAAAAGTTGCAGAGTCCTGAAAGATGGCAGCTGTATCTTGGTAGCGGTTCCTCCAGTGGGAAGCTCTCTTCACACCGTCAATAAGGTTGTGCTCCAGAGCTGGCTGCAGAGGTCCCGGGAGAGCTGAGCACTGGATCTGACACATGCCCTGAGCTGTGCTGAACACCCCCTCTTCAACATCACTCCTCTAACACAACTCCTTCCGATTGCTCTCCCAGCCGGTGGTGTTCAAGAACTGTGCAGCAGATGCATGAACCCCGGGGCACCTCCCGGGGACAGTGAGAAATGGCACACCTTCCTGAAAGCTTGCCTCCACTCTCTGGGGAGGAATTGATAGCAGAAGTACTGGTGAATGGGGTGCAGAGGCCAGGGGAATTTTTAGGCCAGAACACCAGGCTTCAAACACACTCCAGGCCCTCAGTCCTGCTCTGGTCCTGGGCTGCACTTGCCATTAAAGGCAGCCTGGAGTTTCCCCTTTGTGGTCTCAGGATACACAGCCAGTGAATGTTGAACTTCAAAACGGGTTTGCTGTGCCGGAAGACTCCGTATCCTTTCTGCTGCAAGGAGCTGGCTCTGCTGCTTGCCTCGGCTGCGTTCCTCCAGCACATGGTCACTGAGTGTCTACAAGGGGCTCCGCTGCCCTCTCCTCCTGTCCCAGAATGTTTAGCCAGCAGAACCAAAGGTTTTATTGATATCTGGATTCAGTTACAACTGTTTACAAGGTAGGGCAATAGGAAGAAGTCTGTGCAGCTAGGGTCCTACTGAGTGCTGACGCCAGGTCTGGGAGTTTAGGAGTGAGGAGAAGCAGACAGCCTGGTCCTTGTCTCTAAAGAGTCAGTAGCAGGTCCTTGTGTTTGCAAGGACACAGATGAAGCTAGCGGACATTACGCTAAGGGAAATAAGCCAGCAGGAAGGGGAAACTAGCAAGCAGCTTTGAAGTAATCAATGCATAAAGAGGAAAGGGCTCTCACAGTTGCTAGAAGCAAGTGGGGAGGAAGCGACCCAGGTACCTCAGTCCATCACCCAGGGGCCCCCAGGGACCTAAAACCTCCCACTAAGCCCCACCTCTTAAAGACTCCACCACCAGGCTTTGGGAGACCCAGGCATTTGTGGGATGGTTAAGATCCCAACTGCAGCAAAAAGAAAACTACAACATGTTCTCATTTATATGCAGAATCTAAGAAGTTAAATACATAGAAACAGAAAGAGGAGAAGTTGACCCCAGGGACGGGGGTTGGGAGAAATGTTTAGACCTAGGTCAAAGCACAGAAAGGCAGTAGGCAGGGTGAATGAGCCCAGGCAGCTAACGCTCAGCTGGAGTGCTATGCTTAATACAGCATGACTGCTGGAAACCTGCAGAGAGAGCAGATCTTTAGCACTCTCACCACAAAAGGAAAGAAAGGTAGCAAGTGAGGGACTTGCTAATTTACTTGGCTGTGGTAATCGCTCCCCTGCACACTTATGTATGAAAGCACTAAGTTGTATACCTTAAATATGTATAATAAAAAATGAAAAAGAGGGAAATAATTTATACCCTCTGTATGCAGTAAAGTGGATATGTGGCAACTGCCGAATAATTAAAAAAAAAAAAAGAAAGAAAGAAAGAAAGAAAAAGTGAAATACCTGATGGCTTGTGGTGGACGTGTGTTGAGTAGAGCCATCCTGGAAGAGGTCGCTCCTCAGGGCTACATTCATAGAATGCAGCAGTCCAGAGGCTGACGGTCAAGAGAAAGCCAGGGCTCAAAGGGTGTGGGAGCCGGAGCCCCCCAGCTCAGCCAGGTGAACAACCAGGAAGATGAAGAAGGTGGAGGGAGCCAGTCAGGCCCTGCACAGATCTTCACCTGGCTTCTAGGGAAGAACTGGCCGGGGACGATCCCAGAGCAACCTGCCATTTCTGGAGCTTTCCATAGACAGCTTGCCTGTCCTTTTCCAAATGTTTTGGCCTCAGGTCCCAGGCATGGCCTGGGACTGCACCCCGGCTTACCAGCCCTGCCACGGTGTGGCCCAACCACGTGAAGGTACAAGGCCTCCTCAGAACCCACGGGGTCTGTCCACGCCCGACTCCAGGACTGGCCCAGAGCCTAGGACGCTTGGCTGGCCCTCTCCTTATTCCTTCACGAGGTCTCATTTCTGGACCCAGAGCAAAATTGCTCCAGAAATTTCCAGCGGGCTGCCCACAATTGCCAGGCAGACATATCCTGCAAGACAAAGTGGCACATTTAATATTAATAGATTTCTTCTATTTACATCATTTGCTGCTTAATGACTTACCATGAATAATCTTTACTCCTTTTAATGTATCAGATTTGCTTGCTCCGTGGGCTTCTATCCAGCCTGCTCTTCTGGGAGAAATTCTTGTAGGCTCATTGGTCAGTTGGGCAGTCTTTGAGAGGACTAGTCTGTACTCAGAACATCTCTTCTGACAGGACAAGAGACAACCCCCGCCACGCACCCTTTATAACTTAGGCTCACCATATTCATTGCACAGCTAGTGAACAGATCACCACAACCCAGTGGCTTAAAGAAGCAGGAAGGCATGTGTTCTCTCACACTTCTGAAGAAGAGGTTCAACATTAGCTCTGTCAACAGGACATTGCTTCCCCCAGAGGCTCTAGGGGAGAATCCATCCTGCCCTTCACTCATTGCTGGTGGCTGCCAACACTCCTTGGCTTGTGGCTGCATCTCTCCATTCTCTTCCCCTCTAGTCACTGGACCTCCTCCTCTTTTGTCTGCATTATCACCTCTGCCTCATTCTTATAAGAACACTCGTTACTGGATGTAGTGTCCACCTAGCTAATCCAGGGTGATCTCATCTCAAGATCATGAGTAAAATTAGATCCACCAAGTCCCTTGTCCCAAGTAAGATCACACCCACAGCTCCTGGGTGTTAGACTGAGCATACGTCTTTTAGGTGACAAACTATCCCAATTTTTCCTGGAACTGAGGTGTTTCCCAGCAGATGGGGCTTTTATAGCCAAAAAGTAAACTGGTTTTTTCCCCAAACTGTGAGAATCGGATTCCAGAAGGCTGGCTCAGAGGCAGACAGGCAGAGGACCTCAACGTGTAGTCCCTGGACCAGCCACAACAGCAGCATTACCTGGGAGTTTGCTAGAAATGCCTGGCGCAGGCCTAACTGCCCTAGAAACACTGGGGTTGAGCCTCTGAGATGGAGGCCAAGGGTCCTCCAGGTCCTGAGTCTCAGAACCCCGGAACGGATCGCACTTCCTTCCATCACACTTCCTGTCGAACCCAGATCCTTGAGGTGAGTCTCATACGCACTGAAGTTTGAGAACCACTGGAGTAAAATTGGAGCTTTGGCCAAGAGAACACACCCCGTTGGAACTGCGGACCGAGCCCACAGCGCTGGAAGGAACCACTTGAGCACCTTGTGCACCTTCTGAACCCCAAGCCCCTAACTGGCCCTGGGAGGTGCCGAACAATGGTGCTTTTGAAAAGCTCCCCAGGTGATTGCAGTGTGAGCCAGGCCCAAGGAGAACAGGAGCCACAGGGCTTCAACCCGGCCGCATAATGAGCACGTGAGCAAACCGGCCGGAGAGGTTTGCACGCTCCTTTGTGCTTGAGAAACAGAATAAATATCAGGCAGGCCTTGCTTTCTAACTTAAAGAGAATGAAAGGCCACGAAATGACTACTAAGTGTAACTTCAGAGTAATTTGGGAAAGCGAGATGTAGCTGAGTGAACAGCTCAGAGGTATAAAAAGGCAGCAAGTTAAGACAGCAAGGAGGGATCTAACGGGAAGGAGAGAAGGGCAGCAAATCCCTTTGCTGAGGGGAGACACTCACCCATGGGTGGTGACAGCACACTGCCCTCTGCCCCTAGGCATGTAGCCATTGCAGCAAAACTGTCACTGTGGTCTTCCCCACTGCGTCAGGTGTGCCAGGATCTAACTGGCAGGAGCACCTGACAGACGACACAGACATGCCAAAAGCAGGGACAGGTCTATTCCTCGCAATTCCCAAGAGAAGGGAGCTTGCCATGGCAAGCAAGGCCACACCAGCGGGAGGCGGGACTGCTGGGACACTGCCTGGAGCCCTGAAGGTGGCCTCCCTGGGGAGGAGTGAAACAGAGGAGGCCGGTTTGAGCTAGTTTAAGGCTGGATAATTTGAATAATTCTAGCGGACTCTGATCTTTGGCTGTCTAGCACCTGGGCTTGGGGTGATTTAGGGCAGAGGAAAAATCGGTGTGGAATGTGAGCGTTGGACAAAAGACATGGTTGAGGATATGGGATTGAGCTGGCTGGTTTGCACATTAAAGGCAAATTCTTAGGAATCAGATGGAGAGGGCGGGCTCTCCACAACCCAGGATGGCACTGCATCACAAAGCACAGAAAATGAACATCTGACTAATACACATGTGTAGGCTACAGTCAAAGACTCTTTCCCTCAGCTGCTCCTAATATGGATCCAACCATCGAAACGCAGAAGCTGGGGATGGAAATCTGGGAGCCAAGTAGATACAAGCTCTGAGTCTACAGGAGCTCATCGTGGAGGGAAGAAATGCAGGTGAGCGCAGAGCCCAAGGTGCCCCACGTGCTAGTGGGCAGGAGGAAGAAGAGACTCAGCAAAGGGAGAAAGGAGACCAGCAGAGAGAAGGGATAGTGAGGCACAGAACTGTCCCCGAGGAGGTGAAGCCCAGAGTGTCATCAGTGACATTCAGAGGGATGGAAATGGGGGCCGGTCCACAAGTGCCAAGTGGATAGGTGCTTTCGGAAAATGTAACTGTGACAGGAAGGATGGGAGTCTTAGGAAACAGCTGGGCCAGAGGGTGACTTTGGCTTGCAAGACAGAGTAGATCTAGGTAAATTTGCACAGGAAGAGAGGAGATTACCATGAGGAAGAAACTGAATATTCAAGGAAAGGATGAAAGCTGTGGGGCACTTCCTCTGAAGGGGCCAGAAAGAGTGCCATCCAGCACCCAGGGCCAGATATCATCCAGGAACAGATATCTCTTCACAAACGGGAGTAAGATGAGGCAGGGGCCAAGAAATGTAGTCCAAGGAGAATGCAGGTAGGGGTTCTCTTCAGAAAGACTTCTCAGTAAAACAGGAGCTGAGATCATCCACCTGCTAAGACTCCAGGGCCTCCCCAGCAGTGAGACAGGAACATGATGAGAATTTAAAGGGTGCACCGCAGCTATTGGGAAAACAAGCAGAGTCAGCTCAGGAGCACATAATGAGTGACAGGATGAGCTGAGGATAGGGGAATCACTGGTGGAGCAGATATCACCAAAAACAGGGACATGATTGAAATTCTGTTCAAGCATCACTGCATCCAAGTTACCCTCCTCCACTAGCAGAAGACGACAATTACTAATGCTCCTAAGGCACCGCTGAGGTTGGAATTTAGTGAAGACTTACACTGTAAATGAAGAGAACCCTGGTCCCCTTTTCCTCCTCTGGAGCAGGTGGGCTGCAGGGCTTAAACTCCTCCGCCTACACACACACATGCCAAGGGGCATTTGAGGATCTCTCTTGATCCCTGGAAATTATCTACACACAGCAATGGAAACACACATCAAACCTCCCTGCCTAGAAATGACCGTTCTTTGAGCCTTGCACATAGATCTTTTGAATATGAACTACACTTCATATGAACTGAGACCTAACAAAAGTACCCTGCAGAGCAGGGTTTCGCAGTCTCTGTACGGTGCACGTTTGGAGATTGATGATTCTGTTAGGAGGGGCTATTCTGTGTACCATGAAGTGCTTAGAAAAAACCCTGGCCTCTTCAACTAGATGGCCCAACTAGATATACCCCACCCAAGTTATGACAAACTGAAATATTTCCAGATACTGCTAAACATCCCTTAAGTATAAAATATCTGTGCACACCCCACCCAATTGATAATCACTTATCTAACATGGAAAAGAAGACAAATTCTAAGATGAAGAATAGAAAAGAAGGGTGATGGAGGGGATTTCCCAATATATCTTTGGGGGGAGCCCTATAATTAATATCCGATATGTATGAGTATATACTGTTTTAGTAAAACAAGAATAAGGTGTGATTCCACTTTTATTCAGCCAACAACAACAACAAAAAAAGAGTACACCATGGAAACTAAAAAATATGAGGTCAAAATGGAAAACACAATATAGGTACTGAAAGGTAAAATTGAAAAATGTCTGCCAGTCAGTAAGACAAAGTGATGGAGAAATGAAATATGGGAAAACAAAATAACAAAGTAAAAGAAAAAACATTCCAGGAAGCTGACATCCAAATAACAAATGTTCTACAGAGTGAGTTCTGAAAAAAGTAGACAGAAAGAAATTACCAAATAAGTAATTTAGGAAAACTTCTAGGAGTTGAGGAGCATGAGACTCTGGTGGGAAATTTCCTTAAACATTCAGTACTAATGGGTGAAAGACACTGACCTCAGTGGAATTGACATACATTTTCAGAAAACTGGGACTAAAAAGGAAAGTCTGAAAAGTTCCAGATCAAAAACTAGGACACAAAGGTTTGGAAATCAGAATGGTGTTGCTTTTCCATTTTTCAGTGGTGATAGGAGCTAAAACACAATGAAGAACACCTTCAAAATTCTGAAGAAACAATGCTAAGTATGGACAAGGACATGGAGCTACTAGAAACCTCACACAATGTGGGTGCTAATGCAAACTTGAATGACTACCTTGAAAACAGCCTTGTCCTTTCATACAAGCTTAACCAGGACTCAACAATCCCACCCAAAAAGAAAGAAAATAAAACACAGATGGACACAAAGAACTATATGCAAATGCTGCAGAATTATGAACCAAATGCCCAAATGGATCAAACCAATTGGTATCAGCTGGTGAAGGGACAAATGGTAGGATATTCGTAGAGGGGAGGTCACTCAGTCATAAAGAAGAAATTCCAATAATACACAACAGAATGGGTGAGTCTGAAGGTTACGCTAAATGGGAAGACAAACACAGCCTCTGTGCATGATACGATTTCATTTGAATGAAATTCTGGAAAAGACAAAACCACACCGACACTAAGCAGGAAAGTAGCTGCCTGTGGCTGGTTACAGAGCAGCACAGAGAAACATTCCTGGGGTAGAACTAATCTGTGTCTTGGTGTATTGGGAATGACACAACTATATACAGTTTCCAAAGTCATCAACTGTATGTTTTTAAAGTTAGTAAATATTACTATCTACAAACTGTGCATCCAGAAAGCTGATTAAAAATTAGAATATAAAAAAGTTGTTCATGGCCTAGAATTTAATACCTAGCCAAACTATCAATTTTAATCATCAAGAAAAATACATCTTCAAAAATAAAAAATTGGATAGCTATTGATAAGGTACTTTCTCACTAGGATTCTAAAAATCCATTCCAATAACACAATGAAGTTAGCCAAGAAAGAAGAACACATGAGAATCAGAAGACAGGAGCACCAAGCAGGAGAAAACTTAAGCAATTACGTGAGGGGTACGGAAGGCCCTGTCTCCCGGATGAAAGATACGTGGTGCCATATTGGAACAGGAAACAAAGGAATGTTTCAGAAAAAAATGACATGTGTACCTATACATTATATGCTATCTATAATAATATATACACTGAAGATAGCTTGAGCATGTGAATATGTTGATGTAAGATACACTTTTGGTGGAAAGGCAGGCATTATCTTAGTGAAAAATATGTAAAAGCTTATGTACTTAATAAATGAAAAGCTAAATAAACATGAACTTTAGGGAAGACAACACAACATTAAAAGCTGTGGATAATGTTAATT
Source organism: Aplodontia rufa (assembly GCA_004027875.1). NCBI lineage: Eukaryota > Metazoa > Chordata > Mammalia > Rodentia > Aplodontiidae > Aplodontia > Aplodontia rufa. The sequence goes on along the minus strand of PVKS010024628.1, from coordinate 18,850 downwards.
TCTGCATAATATTGAAAACACCAAAATAGAAGTCATATGGAGAGACTCACATTTTGAAGGGGAAGACTGGGGAGCAGAGGCCAGCCCTCATGTCTCACTTAAGAAGTCATCATACAGCCCCTGAAACTGAAAAATTACCAAAGAGTTGCACGAGTGTGTCTTAGAAGTACAGAGAGAAGTGCTCAAAGACACGTTGGAAAAAAGGTGAGAGATGTTGCCTTTGAGAAACAGGACACAGGGAAGGAAAGGTTGAAGCTGAGCGCTGCTGTTTTCGTGATAAGCCTTGGAGAATAAAGCAACATTTTTAAAAGTAAAATTTAATAACACCAAAAAAAATAAATGTCAGCACCACCAAAGGGAAATGTGCGAGCTGATAAAACGAGGCTGAGCTGGAGGCAGAGGCTGAAAAGAATGGGAAGGAGAAAGGAGTGGCTGGAAGGAATGAATACGGAGGTCAGGGCCAGGTCAGAGCGTGCAGGGTGGGCAAGGGCAGCAAATGGCGGTGGCTGCAGAGACAGGGACTGATAGAGATGGCAGGGGGTCGAAGTGGAACGCCATGTTTTGAAAACCATCTTCATCAATTTTCTGAACCTCTGTGGGTCAGGTCTCTAATCACCAGTTTTATTTCTCAAACAAAATGGTCCACTCTAGATGACTTTGCCAGTAGAGTACGAGTCGCAATAGCAGAGCGCTCCCGAGGCAAGGCTGCCGCCGCCCGGGTGTTTAGAGAAGCGTGGTGCTAACCAGACACCTGCTGTAGCGTGCGGCTGGACTCTGTCTTTGGAAGGTGGATGTGCTCATTTGTGCTTTTCCTGGACACCGCTCAAGATTAAATAAGATGATTAAGAAAACGCAGCCTAGATCATTTCATGAATATCACCCTTTACGGATTGGCTTCAGAGCACTTCAAAAGCACAGAGAGGCTAAAACCTGTAAATTCAGAACACAGCCAATGGCTAACACACACCTCTAAAGTGGAGGCTTCCACAGTGCCCACTCTACAACGTCTGTGTTGGGCTTAAAGGATGAAACCCAAGCATACCTCTGACACCGGCCACAATGGGTGGTAGCAGTGTGGTGGCTGGCGCAGGAGTGAGGGGTGCACATGTGTGCGGGCCGCTCCCTCCTGCACGTGGCACATGCCCCTATTCCTGGGAGGCCATAGCTTGCCTTCAATGCACTTCAATGCCATCTTCCTTTTCTTCCTTAATAGGGTGCAGTGTCTCAGAGCAAGAACTCTATTTTCTTTATCTTTGATTCTTCAACACAGCAAGTACAGGGACCTGAAAACAATCCATGCTCAACACTTACTGTGACAATGGGTTTGTGAAACAGTAGACATGCACACCACCCAAGGATGCTGATGCCCCCAGAAGGTGACAGATAACTTGTCCCAGGGTCACAGTAAGAACCCGTGGGCCTTCTACTTCATCAGTGGGACTTGGGCTGATGACAGGGCCCATCTTAGACATGCTCCCTGCTACATGGGAAATAGAGCTGCTGGTCCCCTGTCAGTTGTCAAGACATAAACTCCCCACCCTTCATGTATAACCGTGTGACATAAACTAACACTAACTGCTACAACAGAGGAACCCCAAGTTTGAGGCATTCATGTGACACAGGGTAGTATTCATTTTGATCTGAAAGAAGTGTTCTGAGTACCAGGTAGCCCTCCATGTGATCATTCAGGGACGCAGGTTCCTTCCATCTTGGGGCTGTGCCTCCGTCTTGGTCTGTTTGTGGTGCTCTAACAAAACTATCATGCATGGGTGGCTTAGAAACAACAGAAATTGATCTCCCAGAGTCCTGGAGGATGGATGTTTCCAAGACAAAGGCACTGGAAGGGTCTGTGTGAGAGAGGCCAGATTGCCGGTTCACAGACACAGCCTTCTGGCTGCATCCACTAGTGGGGAAGGCAGCTCCGCCGGGTCTCTTGTAAGGGCATAAATGCATGACCTAACCACCTCCAAAGATCCCACTTCCAAACACCCTCACACTGGGGGTTAGGAACATGAGAGTAGCCGTCCTCTTTGTTTTAAAGTCAAGCTGTGGCCACCTCCACTCTGGCTCCCACAAGGGGAGGGACTGGAGGAGCACAAGGGGAGGGACTGGAGGAGTGTTTCCTTTCAATGAGCCTGGCTTGACAGTGGCCCCCAGGGCTCCTGTCCTGGGGCTCCTCAGCCAGCACTCACTTGCGTGGCCACAGCTCGCTGCAAGCAACACAGAAAGCTGTTGAGCAGCTCTCCCCCTGACGAGGAGAGAGGCTGATGCACCGCTAGCCAGCTCTGCCCGGTGCCGTCCCCACCTGGCCTGACCTTAGCCTCCCTCCCAGGTGGGGACTCCACTGCCTCACTCCAAGCTCCCATGCATGTCCCAAATTGGAGGAGCATCTACTCCTTGCCTCTGTGCCTGCCCTTCCTGGAAAGTCCTCTTCCCTGTCTCTAAGAGTTCAAGTTCTCTGCTTCCTTCAAGATCCATGCTTCTCCATCAAGGCCTTAGTCAAACTGATCTCTCTCCCCCTCTCCAGTTTTCATCCACCTCTTTCAAAGAATTTGCCACTCTGGGCTTATTTGTAGGCACATCGGCCACCTCCATTGGAAAGCAAACTGCAGACGGATGGCCGTGTCTCCTTCACCGTTGCCATGGAATTGGGGCCATGACCCATGCATGGTGCATGCAGAGAACTGGTACCCGACTCGGTAAACCAGGCGTCCTCTGTCCCCCGTGGACTGACCATAGCCATCCAGCTCCTAGAGTGGAGCCTCTTGCCTCTGCAGAAAGCCAGGGTAGATTTACCAGAACTTTGGCAGATGTGGATAGCCCTTCTATCTCTGGTCAAGGGTATGGAAGACATATATTACCTTAGCTTAAAACCAAGCTAGAGGCATGTTTTTCTTTCCCACCTATTTACTTTGTTCCTGTCTCTCTTCCCTGCTAGCTTTCTCTCTTTCTTCTATTCTTTTCTTCCTTTTTCTTACCCTTCCTCCAAACTCACTCTCCTCTGGGTCTTTCCTTCTTTCAAAAATATATATATATTTTCGTCAGTTATGTGTAGAAGACATTTCTGAATTAATAATCTACAATGAAGTGTGAAATCACACAAGCTTGGCTCTCCCTCCTTGGTCTTCTGCAAGCCAGCAGAAAATTCCTCAGAACAGAAGGGGAAGCTAGGGGAGGGAAAGTGAGCCTGGTGCCCTCCTCCCGCCCGTCAGGAAGCCGAGGACTTCTTGCTTGCAGTTGCAGATATGCCGTGCATGCGGCTTCACGGGGACAGGGAGTCTGGGTCCCCTTCACTCAAGCTGCTGATGGATGCCCTGCAACTTGAGCAACCAGAGCTGCTCCTCTCCTGGGGGGGACAATGGCTGAAACCCAAGGATGTGCCTGAGGTGGGCTCTGGGCTCTGTGTGCAGGCTCCTCGTCCTTGGCAGATAGCTGGTCAGCATGGTCAGCATTTGCTTCCCTAGACTTCGGCCATCTGCACTGTCATTCCTGTCGATCATCGGTATCCCCAGTCTCTGGAGCAGAAGGCAGGAACTTTGGCAGTGCCTTCGTCTTTGATGTGCCTTTGAACGAGTCACAGTGGGGAGAGGAAAGATAAGACACTCCCAGGGTGAGCGAGCAGTGCTGCTCCATCCCCAAGGGGCGAAGAGAGGAGGGTCTGGGGGCAGCCTGAAGGACTACTGAGGAAGGTGACAGCTGTGTCCCCAAGGAGAAGTGGCCAGGAGTTGGTGCAATCAGAGGCAGCATCCTACAGAGAGAAAGGCACAGATTCTGAGAACAGGGGTCCCACCACTGCTTATGAATGACCCTGGGAAATCTATCAAGTGACTTGTGCCCCTGTTTACTGATCTGAAAAATGGATAAAGAACAGTGTCTACCTGTGAGGCTTCTGGTAAGGGTCAGAATGAGAAGCCTCGCAAATTCCTTAGCAGGTCTCAGGCAGGGTGGAAGTGCCCCTGAGCATTGGCTGTGTGTCACCGCTGCCCAGGATCGCCACCTCCCTCTCCTCCTGGGAAAACAGCAGACTGTTTTCCATAGGAAAAGGGGAAAATGGAACTCTAGAAATTGTGGAGTGACTTCAGAGCAATCAGTCTCACCCCACACTGAACTGAGTTTGATTGGAACTACTTTGCATTGTCCTGGAAGTGTTCAGGAGCTGGGGCTGCTGGGCTGACCAGGGACAGTGGAGCTATTCTCCTCTGCAGCATGGCCACTGACAACCATGCCCACCAGGGAAGCAGAGGCACCAGCACCAGGGAGCTTCCTGGGAAGAAAGTACTCTGGGGACAGGGAGCCCCGAGGTGGGGAGGACTGACTGAGTACAGGCAATTCTTCCAGGGTGGTGGGACTGTTCTGAGCATCATCAAGATGGTGAGGGAACGGAGGAGGATTCAACAAAGAGCAAGTAGGAGGACCCTGAAAGAAGCAGAGTGCTGGTCACAGGTAACAGGGCTGGGGCAGGGTAGGGTGCAGCTATGGAGGGGGCACAGCCCTGTGTAACCTGAGATGCAGAATCAGAGCCCTGACTTCGGGGTAAATCGGGAGCAGAGCACCAAGTTGTAACACAGAAAGAAAGAAAGAAGGAAGGAAGGAAGTGTCCCTGAAGCACCAGGAAGTCACCTTCCATCAGCTGGGAAAAGCAGAGGGAAGGTTCATAGGCACCTCCCAGGGGCCCCGCGACCAGGCACTGCAGCTGGAGTCCAAGTAGGGGAGGTGATGAAGATTACGGATTTCATGGCTCTTGAAGAAGGTCGTCCTTTGTCCCTGCTCCCAACCTCAAGTCCTCTCTAGAAGCCCCCAGCTCCCCAGCTCACCCACCGAGACCTCTCCATTTCTCAGGATCACGTCCACACCTTCATGGACACGAGCTCCACTACGATGCGCCTTGCAATTTCCCCCATGCTCCTGGCTGCCTTCTCGTACGGTCAAAGTGCAACTTCCAAGGAAGGAAGAGACCACTGCCCCCTCGGTATCTCCAGCGCTCAGACGCTAAGCGGACGGCTCTGCCTTCCTTCACCCCTGCAGGGAAGCTCTCCTCTCAGTGGATTGAAAGCCAAGTCAACTCTTGTCCTTTTGATCTAAAGAGGCGGATTTCCCAATAAAAGGAGATTTTAAAAATATGATGTAAACAAAACATACAGTCCACATGGTCTCGAATTCTTGGGACATAGAGGAGTTTTTGCTAAAGATGCCCACACGTCTCCGTGCCATATGTTTTGAGTTGCTTTCTCCCAGAAGTAAGCCTGAGACAAGGATTCAAATCAAGTGTCACATTTAGGAGGTTATCCAAGGGAGTGTTGGGGGTGGGGGAAGTGGGGACATGAGACAGGGACAGGAGAGAAATGGAGGAGGGGAGCAGGTCACTGGGTGGGCTCGCCACCTCCAGGGAGCTCTGAAGACTCAGAGTGACCTGTCTAAAGAGCAAGGCAGGGAGTTGAGTACAGGGTCCCAAGCCTGGGCCAGGCCCACAATTGCAGATAGAGATGCAAGCCCGGACTCAACCAGCAGTTATGGACAGGATCCCCAAGCCCAGGCCAGACCCACAGTCATGGACAGGGACCCCAAATCCAGGCCCAGCCAGCAGTCATGAACAGGGACTCCAAGCCCAAGCCCAGCCCGCAGTCATGGACAAGGTCTCCAAGCCTGGGCCTAGCCAACAGTCATGGTTTAAATGCTTGCTTTATAAGATCCTTTCCCTTGTGGTCTAAGATGGAGCACCATTGTGCCTGTGTCCAGCAGCAGGAAGGGACAAGGCCAGGGACATCTGGAAGGATGGAGGTGGAGGGACTCCACACTGGATGGGTAGCTTGCCCTACTAACCCTCCTTGAGATGCAAACATGAAGACTCATGGGCACCGTAGATGAGCTGAGAGGGGTGAGGAAAGGAGAGCAGGGCAGGGAGAGGGCTGCAGAACGCCTTTGCTCAGCGGGCACAGCAACTCCTGCAAGGGCTCCACAGAGCCCCGTGCTGCGCTGCAGAGGAGCAGAGCGCCCGCCTCCCTGCCTCCCACTCCGCTGCGCTCTAAGCCAGCACGGCTTTGCTCAGAGCGCAGCTGCAGGGAGAAGGTGATGCAGGAGAGCGGCCAGCGCCTTCCAGGCAGGAACACAAATGGTGCAGAGCCGGCCTTGCTCCCGCGTGGCCAGCAGCTCTGCAGCAGACACTGTTCACTGGTTTGGCTCCGTGCCTGGTCTGGCAGGCACCACTGGCCTGGTTGCAAACAAGTCACATGGACAAGCTCTAGCATCCCCTGCACCAGAAGGAAATGTGTGTGACAGCCACTGCTAGGCACAGACCTGCACCAAAGCTCCCTGCCATGGCCAGGTCGTGGCGGCAGCACTGCCACAGGGCTAGTGGCTTGCCGCACCCTCAGCAGCTCCCTGTCCAGGCTCCTGGGGACTGGTGACACAGTGATCTGAGGTCACCACAGTAGCCTCACCGCTGCACTATGGTTTTGAAGCCGCACATAGACAGCTACCCTGGCCCTCTTCAGGGTGTGCACCAACTTTGTAGAGAGGAAGCAAAGCTATCTTCAGCTCCAGGGCTTCCCCATCAGCCGAGGTGGCAACAATCAACACACCCCTAACAGCTACGCTACAAGACAATACCAAGTGTCCCGGTGCAAGGGCCATGGCCCAAGAGTACCACTGTGTTAGTTTCTTATTGCTGCTGTAACAGTGCCCCAATGGAGCAGCTCAAACAGCACACATTGCTGCTACAGTGCTGGGGGTCCAGAGTTCAAAATGAGGCTCACGAGGTCGGCTCCGAGCTCCAGCAGGGCCGTGTTCCTTCTGAGGGCTCCTGGGGGAACTGCAGCCCCACCTTGTCCTCTTCCAGGGCTGCCTGTGTTCCTTGTGCCTGGCCCTTGCCATGCACACTCTCCAGCCCCAATTCCCACTTCTCAGCTCTTTTTTCTGATGGTCATCCTCCTGGGTCCCTCCTGGTCCTGATGAGGACCCTGGACCCACCCAGACAATCCAGTCCAATCTTCCCATCTCAAAATCCTTAATTAGTCCACAAAATCTCTTTGGGCATAGGAGGTAGCATGCTCATATCCTGGGATTGGGCTGCGGACATCTTTGGGGCCCTTTTCAATCCACCAGTACTATTGGGAGTCAGAGGCCACCAGAGGATTGGAATCATTGAGAGAAGCATCACAGGGTCCCTGGAGATAGAACCCACACAGCACCCTGGGTGGACAAGAAAGTACCAAACACATCAGCATGCGATGACTTAGGCTGGGTGAAGTGGGTGTCAGAGGCTTTGGGCTCTCAAATCGGAGCCTCATCCCTCAATAGCTGCATGACCTGGAGTGTGCTCCGGTCCTCTCCGAACCTTGGTTTCCTCTTCTGTAAAATTATAGATTGTACTTTCTGAGACAGTTGAGGTTGTTAAATGAGACACTGCTTCTAAAGTGCTCGTTTCCGAGGCCCAACATTGAGAAATGACTCCATACAGGTGGACTTGCCATGCCCTCCCTCACTTACCCGCTAGGGAAGACTGGGGCCAGAGGAGGTTGTGGGTCTTTCCCAGGGCAACCCCAGTACTAGTGGCTGAGTCAGGGCAAAGCCAGGTTCAGCTGCCCACAGAACCTGGAAGCCTCTCCCCTAGCGAGGCCAGCTAATAGCAGGACCTGTGCTCTATTAGGGAGAGAAGACAGGAAAAACAGAAAAGCAGGGATTTGCAGAATCCAGCCCCCTGCTGACCCTGAAGCCACCACAGGCCTGAGGGTTTATCGGGTCTTTGAGGGATAGGAGAAGCCTAGCTATGTCCCTGTCTTATGTGACTATCCCAAATTCCAAATTCCTCTCTGACTATCCATTGTAAACCGAGATGACAAGAAAATCCACAGCCCAGGGCCTTCTTGTGGCCCTCTGTACAGAGGACAGTGGAGGATGGAAGCGCAGCCTGGTGCAGCCTCTGTTCACGGAAGGAAAGCACGGCTCTTTCCTTTTATTATGGTGTGCCTCTGCCCCAGACACCTTGGGGAGGTGATTATTTGTTTTGTGGTGATGCTGGGCCTGAACCCGGGGCCTTGTGCATGCTAGGCAGCCGCTCTGCCACTGAGCCGTATCCCCAGCCCAGGGATGCCTTAGAGTGCATTCTGGGTGCTTATTCACTCGACCTACTACCCACAGGGCACCTAAACTGTCAATGAAATGGATGGCCCTGTCTTCCTGGAGCTGAGCGGAGGAGCAAGAGTCGGTCAAGTGATCACACCCATGCATGTGAACTTGAGTTGTGGTGAGTGCCTTCAAGATCCAGCCCTTGTGTGTGTTGGGTCATGAGGGAGGTGGGGGGTTGACGTGTGGGAGGAAGAAGGAGGGCAGAGAAGGGGCAGCAGTAGAAGCCGCAGTATGTTCCCCTAACCTGTCTCCTCCACACCCAGGGCACAGAGGTAGATTCTGTCTCCAACTCCCTTGCAAATAGCTGAGCCACTCCTTCCAACAGTGGGGTGATGCCAGTCACCATGGGCCCATGGAGGACTGTGAACTGCACTTTCCACCCTGAGCAAGCGGGTGACAGAGGGCACCAGCGGCAAGCATCTCCCGCAGGCGGGAACTGGGGTGCGGGGCTTGTCTCCCTCAACCACTCCAGGGCATCCTAACAGGTGCTCAGAACAGTCCTCTAACAGGTGAGAGAGGGAGGGGTTGGAGAAGCAAGCATCGCAGAGAGGGCGGGCGGACGCCATGTGGGAAGAAGGACAAACATCCAAGGCAGTGGGCACAGCCTGGGTCCCCCTGGCCGCAAGGAGGAGGTGGCTCCTGCGGTGAAGGATTTTGAAGTCTGGGGGGCAGGGAGGGGGCAGGAAGCCCCTGCAAGGATGACAGCACCAGATCAGCACTTTTACAGCAGGACTCTGGCTGCTTGGAAAGGAAGTGGTGCCATGGGTGAAAAAAGGAACGTCTGCCGGAATATTCCAGAAGCAGGCAGGTGTGCTTCTGATGTGGTTAGGAGCTCTGTGTAGGCCTTGGCCCCATCAGTAACTAGAGAGCCAGCTCAGCCCCACCTGAGCCCTTCCTAATTGAACGCTGCGTGGTCTCATGGGTGTCGGCACCGTGTCCACACAGGCACCCGGTGCTCTAACGGAAGACACAGCCCTGCTGTGGCAAAGACTTCATCTGACCCGAGCTCTGCAGGGTCCCTTCACGGGAAATGATGTAGTTGCAGGACTGCAGGAAAGGCTGCAGTAGAATTCCCCGCAGCGCTGACAGAGAAGGGCCTCCCCACCCTTTGAGAGTAGTTGTGGATCCTAATACCTGGAGCACAGAAAAAAACAGGGTTGTAGCTTTGGGGCAGGGATTGCAAAAATCTCCATTTTTCAAATCAGCTTCATAGGGTGGAGAGAAAAGAGCTCATTGGATCCACTTTTAACATTCCTCTGGCGTTTCACCCCAGATCCCGATAGGGTCCTGCCCTTCTGCAGTACTGGGTCATGCGTATCAGGCAAAATCGGCCATTACCACACTCTGCAGATCCTCTAACCCCCAGGGAGGTCACCCAAGGCACGGCAGGGCTCTGCTTACCTGCAGTTCTTATTCAGTTAGCACCTGTTAGAAAAACCAACAGCTTCCAAAACTGCAGCGCAGCACACGAGGGGGCCCATTGTCAGGGCCACAGGGAAATGGAGCAATGTCAACTGGCACCCAGAAGGGGATGGTGGCAGGTGAGTATAAAGCTACACCCATAATAAATCAGTGGGGCAGTAAATAAAGTCCAACCTATTATTCAGTCTGATCAAATTACAGAAAATAAAGACCAAGGGTAAGCTAACTCCCAACACGACAGTATCAGCAGGGGGGCCTTTGGCAAGAGAGCAGGCTGAGACAGTGTCACCAAGGTGGGGTGAGAGTCCTTTTAAGAAGATGCCAAATGCTCTTCTTTCTTTCCTCCTCTCCCCCTTTCTCTCTTTCTTCTCTCACTCTCTCCCTCTTCTCTCTCTCTCTCCAACTTTCCCATGCTTCTCCCTCCCTCTCTCTCTCTCCTCTGTCTTGCCCACACTCCTCCATCTCTCTCCCTCTTCTCTCTCTCCATCTTTCCCACACTCCTCTCTCTGCTCCCCGCTTCCCCCTCTCTCTGTATCACATGAGAACACAGCAATAAGGTAGCTGATGGCTAGCCAGGAGGAGAGCCCTCACCAGAAGCCAAGTCTACCCTGAGCCTGGACTTCCAGTCTCTGGAGCTGTGGGGAGAAATATCTATAGTGTAAGCCACCCAGTCTAAGGTATTTTGTTACAGCAACCCTAGCCGACTAAGACGTGAACACTGCAGAGTGGTCGAGGGACCACCTCTTGATCATCCTTGATTCGGTTGGATCAAGTGAAATCTAAACACAGCACTCGCATGAATCCTCCTCTTAAACACAAATCCTAGATAAGCGCTAACTCTGACCTCTTCATCCTCCCCAGTCTCCCCTTACCATCCTACTAATTTCTCTAGGTTTGTCTTCCAGGGTATGGAAAACTCATACATTTAAAGGAAAAGCCCACATGACTTGGGAAAATACAGCCTCGAGAAGTTAAGGTCAATCAACCCGAAACAATGACCCCTGTAAATGACCACTCAAGAGATGGCTTGTCACTGTTCCTGCTGAGACAGTAGCGATGCCCAAGGATCCTCCAAGATAGGAGAATGGATTATAAGGAAGACACAAGAAGAAAGAAGGAGTTAAAACCAATGTAAAAAGGAGACGAAATGATTGCTATTTGCAAATGCTTACATAGTGCGGGGTTCAGGAAGATGGTTAGAGATCTAAAGGTACAGAAATCACTCATCCTCTTACATGACAGCAAAACCAACCAGAGAATGTTTTGAGTAATGATTCTATTAGGATAGCAAAATATAGGACACATCTTGAAATAGAACAAAAAGAAATGTTCAAGACCAACATGAAGAAAACTAAAAAATCGGCTGAAGGTCATAAAATGTGATCAAGGTAATAATACAAAGCCGTCAGTTCTTCCCCCTGTGCCCGAGTTTACTCACAAAGCTAACGCAACCCTGCGCCAGGGCACTCTGCTGTCCCTTGCAGTTCCTGAATGTTCTATGCAGGTCCTGAATGCAGGACCTGAGTAATTCTCTCTTTCTGGTTGGTGCAAGTGGGCTTCCGTTCACTGCGACCAAAGGACTAAATTAACCAAGGCTGCATCTCCCTGTGTCTCGAATCATGAGTCCTCTCCCACATCCTCCCTCACTCTCTTCAAATGGCCTTTTTCAGCTTCCTGTAGTAGTAGTTGTTGTAGTAATAATATAACAATAGCAGTAGTAAATGAAAATTAGCATTAAAAATCTATAGAACGTTTTTGCAGTTTTAACCTGCACACCACGCAGCGGGTCCCTCACCTTAACGGGCTCTGCTCCCTTGACCATTATCTCACACTCCCAGGAGAAAGGGCCTGATCAGCTAAACCTACTTGGGTCAGCTGCTCACCAAGGGTCCTGCTGCTGGAGACAAGGGAAGCCGAGTCGCCTGGTACGACGGAGTCAGGAGGGTGCTGCTAAGGGAGGCCTTGACTCAGTACTGCTGCAGGGACTTACTGAGGATGAAGGTGCCACTTGTTAGACGCTACTTTAAACCAGGCACTCATGCATCTCTTCCTACCTCACTTAAAATTCCCAGCAGTTCCCAACTAAGTGACCTCTTTGCTTTTCTGGAAACTGGCTTGTTGAGGTAAGTGAGTTCTCTGCAGTCACCTGGCCAACCTGGAAGCCTCAAGTGCTTGGGGTCCTGCCTCCTGAGCTCCCCAAGATGACGATGTGCTAATCAACGTAGCCCCTTGCCTACAAAACCAAGCTCCTCCCCTCGGCCTCTGCCCAGGCTCTTCTCCAGAAGCCACTGGCCTGTACACACGCAGCAACTCCCGCCGTCTTCCGGTGCACTCCTGAGCAAGACAAGCGTGGGTCTCCATGCTGCTGTGCTCTACCCACCTCCATCCTTGCCATCCCTTTGTCTGTAGCGAGTCCCCAGGAGCCTGCCAGCACCTGGTCAAGGACTGCGCTGCCTTCTGGCCACAACACCAAGGACACATTCACAGTGAATTAGTGAAGTTCCAAGCCGTGTGCCTCAGCCTGAGGGAGCTCCCCTCCCCGGGGATGAACACAGTAACGCTCCAGGAGCCAGAGGCCCTTTAGGGACCACAGCCACAAGCCATTTTTTTCCTGGCTCTGTGAGGTCACAGACACAATGGACCCTTTGCCCAAGGTGACAAACACATTTGGAACCTCCCCTTCTATGTTAGCTTGGACCTCATGCTTCCACTTGGGAATGAAAAATTCAGTTCATCCCTGTGGCTCAAAAGAAATCAGCTGCGTTTGGGTTGGGAAAAGCCTGTCCCCACCATAGAGGAGCCTCTCTGAATTACACACACACACACATACCCCCCCACACACACACACACTCACACACACTGGGTGTGTGTGAGTGTGTGTGTAGTTTTTCCTGCTCCTGCCCTGTAGGCTGAGAGCCCAGACCCTCGGGATGGCTGGGGAGGAACCGCCCTTTAGGGTAGTCTGCTTCACGGAGAGACCCTGGGGAAGGAGTAGGCTCCTTAGAACCAGATCAGCTTCCAGAGGGACCTGAGGCTGCAGCCTCACATTGGAGCCAGAACTCGAGCCCACCTGGCAAGGACAGGACCCCGCCTCTCGAGTGAAATACTCAGAGGTTGAGGGAGCCTCGGGGTGCGGGTGAGTGAGGGGAACCCTCCAAGCTACACACGCCAGCTTCCTTCCCCCCAGCTTGCTAATGCTACCAGGGTCAGGAGCTCCAAGGACCACAGCTCACCCAGCTTGTTTCTGTAACCCCCCTCCTCCAGAAGCTGCTTCTGGGATGTTCCCTTCTCAGTGGGGCCACGCCCATGGGGAGTCCTGTGTCACCCTGGCTGCTTGTCATTCAGTGCTCTGCCTTTTTCTGTCATTAACAACTGTACCAAGCATCTGGCGGAGGGATTTTCTTACGCAAGACTAACACGTTTTCATGTGGATTTCGTGTGTGTGTATGTGCACACACGTGTGTGCCAATCTCCCATGCATGCCAATCTTCTCAAAGTGACCATAAAAGGGGCCCCATAAAGGAACAGCATCTTCCCTGCCCCAGGCTCAGCCCTGCCACATGTGGCTCCCACCACAGCTTCCAGCTGTGCACCCTCTGCACAGGAGCCGCGCGCAGACCCAGCTTTCTTCATGTCCCACTGAGCCTCGGCTAAGGAGCTGGCACAGGAAAGGAGTGTGGGTGCACGCAGTGCACGCAATGCTGTCCTGGAGTGTCCCTGGAGTCCGCAGTCCACAGGTGACATCTACATCAAAACCCAAAGGACAGCTACAAGCACCTGGGTCCTGGGGGCTCCTGCCACCTGCTGCCCAAGGCTGGCTCACACCCCACCCACCGGGTCTTGAGGCTGTGCAGTGGTCTTCTCCTCACTCTCTACAGAAACTCTGAGCGTGGGGAGCAATTGCCTGTGAGGTTTGCAGGAGAGAAGATGGCTTGGAAGAGGAGCCAGGCAGCCTCTCCAAATTGCGGGTTGTGATAAATAACTCTATCGGGTAGCAAGTCACAGCGTGGAGCAGGCAGGAGGTGAGGATCCTGGAAGATGTGCCTGCCCCCGAGCCGCCCCTGAGCCGGCAGGTGCAGAGAACTTTCAGGAAGTGGCTGAGAGGCCCCCAACAGGTGGTGACACCCCCTTGAGATCTGAAATGTGTCTTGTGAAACTTCAAACGTGTGCTGACCCCAGCAACTTCTTCCTCCCAAATCAGTGGTGATTCCCTAGGGAAACTTCTGAGGCCTTGGTACCCCAGGCTGCATTCCCACCATCGGAAGAAAATGCATTGCCACCGCCCATTGGCAGTGGCACAGCTGAGAGAGGATCTCTAACAGAGGCCACCGTGCTCTATCTCTAACATGACAAGCAGAAAATAGACATCTGGCTTGCAGTCACCTGCAACCTGAATAACTTCCTAGATTAATATGAAGGGAGAGGCTGGGGTGTACCTCAATGGTAAAATACGTGCCTGGCTTGTGCAAGGTCACGAGTTCTGTCCCCAGCACCGGAAAAATAAAAGCAGACACTTGAATCACCCATCTGAACTTCATTTTATTACAACTTCAAGGAAAATAGTTGAGGGAGAAATGAGAATGGAGATAAACACAGCGATTAAGCTACTGGAAACTTCATTGCCTGCACCGCCTACACGGGTATAAATATTACGGGTTTTGTACATGCATTTAGGTGCGTGTGAGCATGTATGTGTGTATGTGCATGTGTGTGTGTGTGTGTGTGTTGTGTATGGATCGCTTCTTTCTAGGATGTTGTTCTCTTAGTTTCTTGACAGATGATGGTTGAATTTGGGGTCTTCAAGCAGACTAGGAAGGGGCTCCCCTGCTAGGACTGAGACCCAGCCTTCTTCTTCTGGAATTTTCTGAACTGAGACTGAATGGCTACCGCCGCACGTTCTGTCTCTGGTGCATCCATGTCAATGTCAAACTCTTCTTGAACTTTCTTCTGCCCATCTATAACAAGAAAAACACAAACAAGAAGTCATCTGAGCTGCCAACAGGACGGCAAACAGCAAACCGGTCAAGCAAAGCCAGGTGGGCACACTCAGGGCCAGGTGCCATGTCCAGGGCAAAAGCTGCACTGACCCTAACCCACAGATCGGGATCCCCTGTCCTCCTGCTGCCTGAACGCCACCCATGGGACAGGCGATGAAAGTCAAGGACACAGTCTGGAAGCTGGATGTATTTTCAGTACCTGATTTTTGGTTCCTACTGGCAACACTTTACATAAACTTTTAAAACATTCCCTGTGCCGTTCGGTCTCCTGGTAGCTCACGTAGATTTAAATATTGCTACAGGCATTGCCCCAGTGTGAGCTGATTTTCACAAGGGCTCTGGGCTAACAAAGTAACACACTGAGTGTCTCTGTAGCCTGGGTTGCCGGTGAGATTTGCTCGTTGTGTTCAGGGCTTCAGTTTTTATCATCCTCAGGACACCACTGACCTTCACTGTCAGGCTGAACTTTCACAAATCCTACACCGTGTACTTTCAAGGTAGGTGTGGCGATGTCTGCTAATGCAGAGGAATTTAATCAATGCACAGTATAAACAGGGTTGAAAACATAAGCCAGAAGGAAGTGACAACTCGTGGGGGCTGTCCCATCATTCTGGGCTCCTTCCTGAGCTCTGGCTAATTTCCAGCCAAGTCGTAAAAACAAATGAGTAGATCAAACCCCCCCGCCACAGAGGGGCAGTCTTCAGAACTCCTCCAACCCAGATCAAACCCCCTGGCCACAGAGGGGCAGTCTTCAGAACTCCTCCAACCCAGCCAAGGCTGACAAGCACTACTCAAAGCCGCCATTTCCTTTGTTCTGTTCTCAACGCAGACACTGGGGCCCCAGCTGCCTGCCTGCACAGCTGCCCTGGGAAGATGAGAGCGAGATTGAGGTGTGACTTGGTGTCCCTGGGGGAGGCCACACAGCCACACGTTCTACAAAGGCTCTCAGGTGGAGCCAGAGATGGGGTCCAACGCCCTGCCAAGAGGTAAAGTAACCCTGGAGATAGCTCAAGCCAGAACCAGAGACAGGACCCACCTCCCCTGGGACAGAGGGGGGCCAGTAAGAGAGGAGCACTTGCAGCCCAGGGACAGAAAGTCAACAACGGCCTCTGAACCAAGAGAGAAAGCCCTAGCCAGGAAGTAGGGCGTGCACACATCCTGACTGCCACCTGGCTGCCCCAACTCATCATTTAACCCAAACCAGTCCTGTTGCTTCTCCCTCGGTGACTGCACAGTGACACTCAGTCCACAGTCCCACCCAGGAGGGAGGGGGGCACAGGTCACTCCAGAAAGGCAGGCTTGCTCTCTACTGCTTGCTGCTGTCATCCTCCACAGACGGATGGGTACATGATAGATGGACAGATAGATGATAGACAGATGGACAGATAGATGGGTAGATGATAGATGATAGATACACAGATAGATGATAGATGGACAGATAGATGATAGACAGATAGATGGGTAGATGATAGATGATAGATACCATAGATAGATGATAGATGGACAGATAGATGATAGATGGATAGATAAAGATACATGGGTACATAGATGGGTAGATAGGTAATAGATGATAGACAGATGATAGATGGACAGATAAATGATACATAGATAAATGATAGATATATAGATGATAGATGGGTAGATAGATGATAGATTATAGATGGATAGACAGACTGATGATAGATGATATATAGACAGATAGATGATAGATGGATAGATAGATGAGAGAGATAGATGATGGATAGAAAGATGATAGATAGATAATAGATGGGTAGATAGATGATAGATAGACAGAGAGACAATAGATGATGGACAGATGGTAGGTACATAGATTATAGATGGATAGATGGACAGATTGATGATAGATGATAGATGGATAGATAGATGATGGATGGATAGATGGTAGCTGGACAGATAGATAATAGATAGATTATAGATGGATAAATGGACAAATTAATGATAGATGATAGATGGATAGATGAGAGATAGATGGAGAGCTACGTGAGAGATGGACAGATAGATGATAAATGGGTAAATAGATGATAGATGATAGATGATGATAGATAGATAGGTGATGGGTAGATAGATGATAGATGATAGATGGACAGATATATGGATAGATAGGTGATAGATGGATAGACAGGTGATAGATGGGTAGATAGGTGATAGATGGATAGATAGGTGATAGATGGATAGATAGGTGATAGATGGGTAGATAGGTGATAGATGGGTAGATAGGTGATAGATGGATAGATAGGTGATATATGGGTAGATAGGTGATAGATGGATAGATAGGTGATAGATGGATAGATAGGTGATAGATGGGTAGATAGGTGATAGATGGGTAGATAGGTGATAGATGGGTAGATAGGTGATAGATGGATAGATAGGTGATAGATGGGTAGATAGGTGACAGATGGGTAGATAGATGATAGGTGGATAGATAGATGATAGATGGATAGATGATAGATGGGTAGATAGATGATAGATGAACAGATAGATGATAGATGATAGATGGATGATGGATAGATAGAAAATGGATAGATGATTAATATAAATGATAGGTGATAGTCATAGATGCAGATAATAGATATTTTAGATGATAGATATAGAAGTTAGAGACAGATGATTGATACGGATGATAGAATAGAAGATATAGATGACAGATACAGAAGATAGATATGGATGATGGGTAATAGATGTCCGATGCTTGGGAATCAGCATTTATTTCAGATGGATTTTGCAAGACATTTCTCCCACTTAAGCAGGCTCCTCTCAGTTTTCCGGGGACTGCACAGGTTCTGCCTGCAGCCTTCCAATCGCACCTCTGTCTGGGAGGAGTGGGTGCTGGCTCCAGGCTTGCCAGTCTTGTTAAAGTGACACATCTATGACCCAAATCAAAGGACTGTTTTCTTCTCTCCCCCAATTGCTGCCAAGACCATGAAAGCAGAGCTTTGAGTGCATCAATGTCTGGGGAAATTTGGGTGCCATCCTTTGTGACCTATGAGAGCCCAAAGGTTGCAGAGGAAACAGGAAGCGTTTCCTGCTGAGTCAATTAACCATTAGCATTGGACCTGCACTGCAGGGGCCCTTTCTGCAGGAAGTCCTGAGGGGCCGAGGGGCCAGAGTTCCCTGTGGCTCCAGTGGATGTTTGTGAAATGGTTAATTAAAGTCATCCCATGAGCCCCAGCCGGAGAGCAAAAGTCTGAACTGCAGGGGCCCCGGTTCCTGGGCTAACAGAACAACTCCTTTAGAGCCAAGATCTGCAGCTCCACAGCAGCTGCAGCACCAGCAATGGTCATTTGTCATAAGGTTCACAGTGCAACCCCTGTCCTCCAGGAATGCCTGCATCACCTTGTTCAGTGATGACAAAGGGGAAATTCATCCTGATCCAAGGCAGGACGGGAGATGGCTCTTTTAGACAGAGGCTCCAGAGAGATCCCCACAGAGGTGGATTCCCATGCCAGGGAACTCTGGGGACATTTCCAAGCCCTTCCATGTTGGAACCAAGGCTGCCATACACATCTGACCAGGGAAAATTTAAACATAGGGCTTGTTTCCCTTGCAGGCAAAGCCTTTGACCCCCTTGGAGTAAGAGGCTGACCTCTCCTACCCCCCAGACCCTCCCCAACAGAAACGGGGTTCTCAGTCGCAGCTGACAGATCTGGGGATTGCTTCCTACTGCTGCACGATGCGGGGAAAGGCTGTTAGCTCCTCTGGTTCTCTTCCTTCTCAATGACAAAATGCAGAAGTCAAATCACTTTTCAAAGACGAACTACCTTGCTACCAGGGTTAAGCACGGATCAACACCTATTCAAAGGCAATCTGCAGACCAAGTGGTATCGGACACCATGGCGCCAGAGACGCAGAGTGGGGTGGAAAGGACATGGGCAGTAACCTGGCTTCTCAGTCTCAGGGTCCCTGCATCTGTTCAGTGATGAGACTCACTGGTCATAGGTGCCCTAATTCAGACAGGAAGGGGGCACTTCCTGTCACAACTAGCTGCTTGGCCAGTGACACAGCCCAGCAATCCAGACCATGGAGAAAATCCTTAAAGGGCTGGGGATGCAGCCCAGTGGCCAAGTGCTTGGCTAGCACGCTCAAGGTGCTGGATTCAATCCCAGTTCTGCCTAAATAAGTAAGAGTATTCAAAAGAGAGAGCTCCCTCACTGACCGGTGTCATCTACAGCGGTCTGTCATCTGGGCTTGGACAGTGCGGAAGAGTCTGCCCCATCCCCACAGCCGGGCCTTGGCACCGCTGCTCTACCCGGAGGCGACCACACGTCTAAGTCTGCAATACAGAGAAG
>PVKS010024627.1:0-30848 GCA_004027875.1 Aplodontia rufa | reverse complement strand
ATCATGCAAGTAGCACATTTTATATATTTCCAGAAAAGAAAGGAAAACTATAAAGGTATTTGCAACAGGATCCACATGAAGGTAACAGTCAATATTTTTGTAGGAACAAAATATTACAAGCAATCATTACTGAAATAGATTATTTAAGTGGATAAATAATAAAGCCTGTTTAATAACAAAATTAACAACTTACCAAAGACGTGAGTTTTTGAAAGTGAGTTATAACCTAGGAAAAGTGAGTAGTGTAGCTGGAATGTTGCCTCTTAAGAATTATGAAAGAAGAAACCGGGCTGTTCACTAGAACAGGGATAGGAGTAGAGCAAGGTTGCTGCATTATATAACTCCAAAGGTGGCATTCCTATTATATTTAGCTACAGGGTGCTAGTTACATAGGATAATTATAATGTAGTAGGGTGACAGAGCCTCCCAAGGGACCGCACCATTGCTCATTTGTGGTGAGTTAATTCTCTAACACATAAAAATGTCATGATGGTATCCCGAACTGTGTATGCATTATTTTGGTATTTTCATGCCTGGAGCATATTTGCACTTCTCCAAGATACAGCCATAGCCTTCATTTATTTAAAAAGAATTTTTCAGACAATTCCAATTGTCTTTAAGTCTTTCTTCTGTGAATTTTAACAATGTTTATAACACACACACTTGGCATTCTCGAAAAATATTCTTCAAATGGTATTCTTTTTTTAATTAGTTGAATATGGACTTACAATTGAGGGGGAATCATTATCAAACAATGAAGAACAAATGTATATTTACATAGTTATCAAGGCTAGTGTCATGTCATGGTTGCTCCCCTTGAGTTCCCCTTGGTTCTATGTTTCCCCCAAAAGAACCCCTGTGTTAAATGGACATCTTGTGGAGGTCAGAGATCTCCTTCTGAGATGATTCCCCATACTCCCTCTCTCCAGTCTGCCCCCTTCCCTATGCCTTCTGGTATTATAGGCAAGTTTCTCCCTTTTTATGTAAAAATTCATACATGTTGAGGTTATTATTAGCTTAGCCATCTAACATACTGTTTCTGGTTGTATTTTAGCTTCCAGAAATGAGAGAAAACATTCGGCCCTTGAGTCTTTGAGATTGGTAAATTTCACTTAGCATAAGTTTTTCAATCTCCATCATTTGGCTTCAAAAGCCCTAATATTGTTTTCTCTAATGGCCAAGTAGTATTCCATTGTATATCTGTACCAAAGTTTTTGAATCCACTCATGGAGTGAAGGGTATCTGGGTTGGTTCCACAATTTAGCTATAGTAAATTGAGCAGCTAAAAATATTGAAGAAGCTGTAATTCCATAATATCCTGAATCTAATTCTTTTGGGAAAATACCCAGAAGTGGAAGAGCAGGGTCATAAGGTGGCTCCACCCTAATTTTATGAGGAGTCTCCACACTACTTTCCAGAGTGGTGGAACCAAGTTTTCAGTACCACCAGCAATGTGACAATGTTCCTCTTTTCCCACAGCCCCTCCAGCATTTGTCATTGTTTGTATTTTTCATTTTTGCCACTGTAACAGGAATGAGGTGGAATCTCATTGAAGTTTTGATTTGCATTTCTCTTATTGCTAATGATGTGGACCATTCCCTCATATATTTATGGGCTTTGTGGACTTCCTCTGATGAGAAGTTTCTTTTTAGGTTCATATCCCATTTTATTGATTGGATTATTTGTGACTTTGTTGTTTAGTTTTTTTTTTAGTTCTTTGTATATTCTGTACATTAGCCCTCTGTCTGAGGTGTAGCAGGCAAAATTTTTCTCCCACTCTGTAGGTTCTCTCTTGACATTCTTGTCAAATTCCTTAGTTGTGCAAAAGCTTTTTAGTTTAATTGCATCCCATTCATTTATTCTTGACTTTACTGCTTGCACCATGGGAATTTTGTTAAGGAAGGCACCTCCGACCCCAATGTTCTGTAGTGTTGATCCTACTTCTTTTTCAAGTATGTTTAAAGTTGCTGGCTTAATATCCAGATATTTGCACCATTTTGATTTAATTTTTGTGTAGGGAGAAAGGTAAGAATCCAGTTTCAGTTATCTACACTGGTTGTCCAATTTGTCCAACACCGTTTGTTGAACAGGCTATCTTTCTTCCACATTATATTTTTTGCCTCCTTTATCAAATATCAAATAGTTAAATATATGGGGTTCATCTCAAAATCTTCTATTCTATTCCATTGGTCTTCAGTTCTGTTTTGATATCAATACCATGCTGTTTTTGTTACTATGGCCCTGTAGTATAATTTCAAGTCAGGGATTTAGATACTCCTTCCTTCAAAGTAATGTTTTGACTAATCTGGGTCTTCTGTTATTCCATATGAACTTGAGAATTGCTTTTTCTATATCCATGTAGAATGATATTGGTATCTTCATGTGGATTGCATTAAATCTGTATAGGGCTTTGGGTAGAATGGCCATTTTTATTACACAAATTTTGCCTAACCATGAGCATGGAATGTTTTTCCATATACTCAAGTCTTCTGCAATTTCTTTTTTTTAGTGTCTGATAGTTTTCATTGTAGAGCCCCTTAATGTCCTTTGTAAATTTGATGCCCAAGTATTTCATTTTTTTTAGAGGAGATAGTGAATGGGAGAGATTTCTTGATTTCTTCTTTGGCAGATTTGTTACTAGAGTAAAGGAAAGCTGGTGATTTATTGGTGTTGATCTTATAAGCCAGCCACTTTGCTGAAATCGCCTGTAAGTTCTAGAAGTTTTCTGGTTGAGCTTATTGGATCTTCTAGGTATAGCATCATGTCATCAGCAAATAGATACAATTTATCTTCCTTTTTCCCATATGAATTCCTTTGATTTCCTTGTCTTGTCTGATAGCTCCTGCAAGGGTTTCAAGGACTGTATTGAACAAGAGTGGTGAAGGTGGACAACCTTGTCTTGTCCCTGAATTCAGTGGAAATGCTTCAGTCTTTCTCCATTGAGCATAATGTTGGCTATGGGTCTGTTGTAAATGGATCTGACATACTTAAAGTATCTTCCCTTGATCCCTATCTTTTCCAAAGTTTTGAGCATAAAGTGGTGTTGAAATTATCAAAGGCCTTTTTTGCATCAATTGAGATGATTATATGATTTTTGTTTTCAATTTTGTTTAAGTGGTGAATTACATTTATTGATTTGTGAATGTTGAACCAGCCTTGTTTTCCTGGACTGATGCCCAAATAATCATGAAGTATTATCTTTTTAATGTATTTTTGATCCAATTAGCTAGAATTTTATTAAGGATTTTTGCATCTATGTTCATCAGGGAAATTGGTCTGTAGTTTCCTTTTATAAATGTGTCTTTGTGGGATTTTGATATCAGTGTAATATTTGCTTCATAAAAAGTGTTTGGGAGTGCTCCCACCCTATCAATTCATAGAAGAGCTTATAGAGGATGGGTGTTAACTCTTATGTGAAAGTTTTGTAGAATTCTGCTGTGTATCCATCTGGTCTGGGCTTTTCTTTTTTGGAAAGGCTTTGATTACAGCTTCAATTTCACTATCTGATATAGGTTGGTTTAGATTTTCAATGTCCTCCTGTATTGATGTGGGAATGTTGTATGTGTCCAAGTATCTGTCCATATCCTTCAGGTTATCAAACTTGGCAGAATATAAATTTTCAAAATAGGTTTTGATAGTCTTCTGGATTTTGGTTGAGTCTGTGGTGATATCTCCATTTTTTTCTTTGATTTTGTTGATTTGCTTCAGTTCGTTCTTCCTTTTGGTGAGATTGGCCAGGGGTCTGTCGATCTTGTTTATTTTTTGAAAGATCCAACTCTTTGTTTTGTCGATAATTTGTATATGTTCTTGTTCTCAATTTCATTGATTTCAGCTCTGATTGTAGTTATTTTCTGTCTTCTATTAGCTTTTGGATTGGATTTTTCCTCTTTTTGCAGGTGTTTCAGTTGTAGTATAAGGCTATTTATTTGTGTTCTTTCTAGATTTTGATGTATGCACTCAGTGTTATAAATTTACCTCTTAAGAATGCCTTCCTACTATAATAGAGATTTCAGTATGTTGTTTCTTCATTCTTATTCATTTCCAAGAATTTCTGGATTTCTGCTCTCATTGCCTCTTTTATCCATCATTTGTTTAAGAGGGAGTTATTCTATTTCCAATTATTTGAGTAGTTTCTGTTGCTTCTATTGTTGAATTATTATTATTTTTATTTTTGAACAACCATACAAGTTTTTAACAAAATAATATAACATGTGTATAGATTCTGGATATTACAATTACCCCCAGGAGTGCCCCCCCAATTACCCACCCTTATCCCTCCCTTCCCCTTCCCACAATATCTTTAAAAAAAAGGATTATGTTGTATATAGCATTACATCTTATCTGGATTTAACACATGATATTAGACCAACTTTCTCACTGGCCAGGGACTAGTCCCAACCTCCACAGATGAGTGGAGACAATCCACCATTAGTTCTCTGGGTTAAGCTGATTTTACTCAGCATAATTTCTTCCATAGCCACCCATTTTACCTTCAAAGGCTGCAATATCATTGTTTCTAATTACTGTGTAAAATTCCATGGTACAAATGTACCTGTAGACATCTTTTAAGCCCAAATAATTGATAGAATTATCAATTATTGATAATTGAAGATGTCTTTATTGATTTTTTATTTTGATGATCTGTCTAGTGTTGATAATGGTGTATTGAAGTCCCCCAGTATTATTGTGTTGAGATCAATGAGGGGATTAATGTCAAATATTTTTTCCATATATTTGGGGGGGTTGTAATTGGGGGCATAAATGTTAATTATCATTAAATCTTCTTGATGAGCTGTCTTTTTTAGTACAATGAAGTGTCCCTCTTTGTCCTTTCTGACTAGGTTTAGATGGAAATTAATTTTGTCAGATATAAAGATCACCACGCTAGCTTGCTTTTTTGGGCCGCAGGTCTGGCAGACATTTTCCCAAACTTTCACTTTCAATCTGCATCTATTTTTGAGTGTTAAGTGTATCTCCTGTAAACAACATATTGTTGGATTTTGTTTTTTGATCCAGTGAGCCAATCTGTGTCTTTAAATTGGGGCTTTGTGACCATTCACATTCAGAGTTAGAATAGATATGGGAAACTGTGTCTCAAACTTTGTGACTATTACAGAGTTTTGAGTCATGTTGGGAATCATTTGGTGTGTAAGGTGGTTATTGACTTGCCCTTATCTAAGGGTTTAGAGTATTATTAGCATTTTCTTCTGAATGAAGAATGTCTTTGAGAATATTCTGTAGTGCAGGATTTGTGTTCATGTATCTTGCTAACTTGAGTTTATCATTGAAGTATTTAATTTCCCTGTCACATTTAAAGCTGAGTTTTGCAGGGTTTATTGTTTTGGCTGAAAATTGTTATCTTTCAAGCCTTGAAAAATATTATTCCAAGCTCTTCCGGCCTTCATTGTTTGATCTGAAAAATCCATAGTGATGAGAATTGGTTTGCCTCTGAATTTGATTTGGAGCTTTTCTCCAGCTGCTTTTAGCATTCTTTCTTTAATTTCTCTGTTATTCATTTTGTATATGATATGTCTTGGTGAATTTCTCATTTGATTAGGCCAGTTTGGTGTTCTATAAGCTTTTGTATGTGATATTCTGGGTCAATTCTAATGTGAGGGAACTTCTTGTTTATGATTTCACTTAAAAGATTCTTAATCCCTCTTGTTTGCTGTTCAGAGTTTTCATCCAGTCCAATGACTCTCAGGTTGTTTCTCCTCATCTCATCAATATTATTTGGAAGTTCTGGTCATGTATTGTAAGTTTCTTCTCTTATCTATTCTCCTTGAACTCTACATTGCTTTGCCTATCTTCATTTTCTGATGTACATTCTTCAAGAGCTGAAGTTCTATTTTCAGTGGTTTTTACTCTGGTGTTAGTATCTTCCAGTGAAGATTTGATTTGGTTGACAGTGTTTTTCAATTCTGATAGTTATGCTATATCTCTTTTCAAGGTGTCTAATTCTTTATAAATCTGCTCTTTCATCTCTTGGAATTGCTCCCTTATTTCTTTATAAAAGTTGTCCCTCATCACTTGAAATTGTTCTCTTATCTCTTTCCTTAATTCTTCTTTCAACTCTTTGATCAAGTTACTAATCATGATGTTGACACAATTTCTTTGGTTTTCATCTAGGGTCCTGACCATAGAGTCCTTAAGTGGAGAGCTGTATGATTGAGGAGAGGAGTTATTTACCCTTTTCCTCATTTTCAGAAACAGGAGTTGTGTCTTGAAGTCCAACCATATTGCTCTTTTAGGGATAATTGGAGCTTCTTATAGTTTTGCTTCATTGGGATGGGGTGCTATTTGGGAAGCCTATGCCCATGGCTGTGACCTTCACAAGTATTTTTCTGGGGATATAGAATTGCCCCCTTGATTCTACTCCTTTCTTTGCCTATAATGTTCTAATGTACTGTCTTAGAATTCTGAGGAGGCCTGGAATTGGGGAAAAATCTCTATTGCAGAACTAACAATGCTTCAGTACTGAATTCTACAGAAATCTTTTTCCTGGGACAGTATGTCTGAGGCTCTAAGCATACTTCATATTGAATACTTTTCCCTCACACTGTCTTAGAGATCTAGAATCCTCACTATGAGAATCTGAATCTCTTGAAATATGCAAGAAAGGAACAGAATTTTTTTTTTGTTCAAACTAAGTAGTTATCCATACTGAGCCTCCAGAAATTGACTAGCATTTCTACTAAAGTCCATATCCCAGGGTTTTTTTTATTGTTGTTGTTGTTTATTTGTTTATTTTTTGTGTTTTTACAGGGGTTGAATTATTCAGGGTTGCTCAACCTCTGAGCTACATCCCTAACCATATATATATATATATGTATATATATATATATACATATATATATATATATTTTTTTTGAGACACATTTCTGCTAAGTTGCTTAGGGCCTTGATAAATTGCTTAGGCTAGCTTTGAATTTACAATTCTCCTGCCTCAGCCACCCAAGCCACTGGTATTAGAGGTATGTCACAATTTAAGCCCCTAATAGTTTTTGTTCCAGGATAGGAGATTTTGACTATGTATCCAGATTTAAGAATAGTAGTAGCCTCCAATCTCAGAATACTGATGTACAAAAGTAAGCTGTTGTGGGTGAGAGAGGTATACACCTGTAATCCCAGAAGCCTGGGGACTGAAGCAGGAGGATTACAGGTTTGAAGCCAGCCTCACCAACATAGTGAGACCCTAAGCAATTTAGTGAGACCCTGTCTCAAAACTGCAAAAATGCAATGTAAAAGAAAGAAGGCTGGGGATGTGGCTCAGTGGATAAGTGTCCCTGGGTTCAATCCCTAGTAAAAAAAAAAAAAAAAAAAAAAAAAAAGATGATCTTGCAATTAGGTGGGAATTATTATCAAACAATCAAGAACAAATGTATAATGGCAGAGCAAGCCAATGCTGATGCCATTCAATGGTTTCCCCTCTTGGTTTCCCCATGGTTCCACATTTCCCCCTATTTAACCTCCATGTTAGTTGGACTTCTCACGGACGTCAAAGGTTTCCCTCTGAGTTGATTCCCCCATACTCCCTCCCTCTGGTCTCCATGATATCCTTCCTATTTCTTCCCTCCCTTCCTACCCACCTTTCTACGTCCCCCAGCATCCTTGGCAAGGTAACTGGTATTCATGTGAAAATTCATACATTTTGAGGTTATTATTAGTTTGGTCATCTATCATACTGTTTCTATTTGTATTCTAACTTCTACAAATGAGAGAAAAAAATTGGCCCTTGAGTCTTTGAGTTTGGGATATTTCACTTAGCATAATTTTTTCCATCTCCAGCCATTTGGCTGCAAATGCCATAATACCGTTTTCTCTACTAGCCAAGTAGAATTTCGTTGTATATGTGTATGAAAGTTTTTGAATCCACTTGTCAAATGAGAGGTGTCTGGGTTGATTCCATAGTTTAGCTGTAGCAAATTGAGTTGCTATAAACATAGCTGGATCTCTATAAAATGCTAATTCTAGCTCTATTGGGAAAATACCCATGAGTGGGATAGCTGGGTCATAAAGCAGTTCTAGCCCTAATTTTTTGAGGAGTCTCCACACTGCTTTCCAGGGTGACTGAACCAGTTTGCAGTCCCACCAGCAATGTGATAGTGTTGCT
This sequence comes from Aplodontia rufa, assembly GCA_004027875.1. Classification (NCBI taxonomy): domain Eukaryota; kingdom Metazoa; phylum Chordata; class Mammalia; order Rodentia; family Aplodontiidae; genus Aplodontia; species Aplodontia rufa. The sequence continues at coordinate 22,735 of PVKS010024627.1, read as the reverse complement.
CTTTTCCCACAGCCCCTCCAGCATCTGTCATTGTGTGAATTCTTCATTTTTGCCACTCTGACAGGAGTGAGGTGGAACCTCAGTGAAGTTTTGAATTGCATTTCTCTGCTAATGATGTAGAGTATTTTCTCATATGTGATAGGTTATTTATCATAGGATGCCTTTCCATCACTCTAACTATAACATATGGCTTTTACAATTAGTTTATAGATGGCAAGTCACCTGACAATACTTTACAACATTTAAGGAGCAGAAGTATAATGGGAATCCAGAATTTAATATGAATAAAATATAGTTGGGGTATATTCCTGAAAGCAATTAATTACTTACCAGAATTTTTTTATGTTTTTTCCTTGTTTTCATTCCCTGAGAAGGAGTATAAGATAAATATTCATTACAAAAAAAGGATAAAGTCCTAGAATATTAAAAATTATCCAATTCACATACCTCAACATATAACACTGGGGAAAAAAGTGGAAAGATTCAGAACTATTTTTCACTACATATCCACTTCCAAGCAGCTAACAGCAGAGGTGGATGACTATTTTAGACTATGACTGTGAAATCATCCTCTAAAGTATTATATTCTTTTTTCTAAAATAGTTTGCCTAATGCATTATAATAAATAAATTATATATGTGGATATAACATGTTCATATATATAAATATATATATGTGGCTAGTGAAATTATTGACAATAAGACCTATTGTCTTTTATTAAACTTCAAATATTTTTATAATTTAATGAATCTCTGAGATAGTAATGTAATTTTGATCTTATATACATGAGTGTGCTATATTTTAACATTGTTAAGTCTTTTCAAAATTTTCTCAAGTCAATGATGTTTTAAACAAGTAACACATTACCTGTTGTATCACCAAAGGAAGGTAAGTCTATTTGCTGTTTCATATTTGATGATAGGAGCTAGAAATACATCCTCTTCTGGATATCTAATTAGTTTATGCAAAGCAATTTAATGAAAACTTGCTCATTCTGTCCCATTTTAATGGTATGTCTGTGTTTCCAGCAGCTCAAGACACAATTATTTAATATTTATATCAAATATTAAATATTTGATTACACTGAATGTAATCAAATGTATTCTTTTTGGTTAAAAGTAAGATACTCATTCAAATCTCTAAATTTTAGGGGCATGAGGCTCACAGTTTTAGGTTACAGGAACATTCATTTCGAAAGACAGGTCACTAGCCAATTTGTATCACTTATTTGAAAATATAACTTGAGAATATGTTAAATCAATTTAAAATTATTTTTTAATAATTTAAATAGCTGCAATATCCCTTTTAAAATAGTTCATTTAATTTGGTATAGATATGAGAATGCAGTAGAACATGTCAATCTGACCTAAACTTGCTACATTTAATTACATGGTATGAGCAACGGAAGCTATGCATTACAGGAGTACAAAATGTTACATGATAAACCCCAATAGTAATAATCAGTTAGAAAGAACACCTGGTATGTAAGGAATAAGCACTCTTAAGCTTTGAAAAAATGCTAGAAAATTTTGAAATTATTTTGAAATGTCCAATCTTTGATAGTTGATGTAAAAATAAATTGAGATGGTTATAAATTCACAGGCAGTTATAATAAATAAATATGGAAAGATTTATTATAACCTTATCCAATTTCTCTTAAAAGTAACATCTTACAAAATTATCATGCAATGTCACAGTCAAGATATTGATATCTATTGCAGTGAAGATAGAATTTCACTGGATCCTTCATATTACGTTTTAGTAACACTTCTTCCTCTCATCACTGGCATTCATTAATCTGTTCCCCATTTCTATGATGTTACCATTTCAAGAATGTTATATAAATAGAGTTGTATATTATATAATGCTTTGGTTATAATCTCAGTGTAATTCCCTAAAAGTCTGCCCAATTTACGTGTACAAGTAGTTGATTCATTTTTGTTGTTGAATAATAATCCATGGTATGGATGAAACACAGTTTTTTGAACTGCTTAACAATTTGAGAGCATTTGTGTGGTTTCCACTTTTTGGTTATTATGAATAAAGCTGTATTTATGTACAAATGAACTTTTTGTAAAGACTTTTTGAGTGAACAAAGATTTTTTATTGCTCATAGATCAATATCCAAGAAAAGTGTCAGATGGCAATTATAGGGTAAGTTTTGTAAGAAACTGTCATGCTGCTTTGTTTCAGAGATGTTTTTCTCCAAGAGAATTTTCTACATTCACAATTAAAATGGCTGAAAAGATTTACCTTTAAATTACAATCTGGTGTTTTATGTTTTGTTCTCTTACTGCATTACCTAGATTTAAAATAAAATGCTGTGTAAGAAAGTATTAAAGTATGACATCTTTGTTTTGTTCCTGATATTAATGGAAGAGCTATCTCTCCGCGTTAAAAGATGATACAAGATGTTGCTTTTTTTGTGAATATCCATTAACAATTGAGAACATTTTTTGTGTCTTTCCCCCATTCATGAGTTATTGTGAATTGTCATGAAAAGATTATACTTTAAACTTCTAAAATTAATTTTCTGTATCTGTTTTGATTAAATTATTTTATACCCTTAATCTGTTTACATGGTAAGTTTCCTGAATTATGACATACCAAAGAAACTATGCATTCCTGAGATAATTCTAAATTGATTTTGAAGTACTACTCTTTTAAATATAATTGGATTAGATTTGCTAATTTTTTATTGAAAAAGTTTATGAGTTGTGCCAACCTGAAAGACAAGTTTACACACAACCAATATTATAGTAAAGAGTTTATTTGAGTAAGATGGGTGTGACCACTTAAAGAAAACATATTAATTCTAGTTGACCAAAATAAGTGCATCAAAAATGACAAGAGATTAAGGTTTTTGAAGATTAAAAAGGAGAAGTAAAGAAGAAATAGAAGAACTTTACTGAAAATCAGTTGTTACAATTGTATTGGTTGACAAAAATAGCACAGGGCCTTGAATGGCTGTGGGTCAAATGTTTCACATTCCAGGTAAGAACTGTAAAAGGTTTTTACTAGTGTTTTTTTATTATTTTTAATGCTTCAAGACGTCCACAGAAGCATTCGATATTATTTCAGAATGACCTATTTGACTGCAGTCTCATGCTCCATATTTCCCTGTCTAAAACATTTGGTTATCTTATTCTTAAGAGGTTTACAAAGGATTTTTTGTTTTAATTTTCCCCATTTGACCAAAATCTTTCTGTGGAGACACTGGTAAATGACTGATGATTCTCGAGAGTTTAGAACTGCAGGTGCCATTTCATAATGTAACTCACTGTTAGAATACTTGCCTAGCATCTGTGCAGGTGTGAGGTCAATCTCCAGTTCTGACACAAAGAATGGAAAATTCCACATTATAAGCAGTGCTCAACTTTTAGGAGTCATGTCACATGTACGAGAAAAAGAGAAGGCTGTAGTTATGAGACTAGCAACATGGGGTTTCATGAGTGCATGGGGCCTCAATCACACAAGTGTAAATTTCTGAATCATGTCCAGACATTGGGACACCCAAATTTTTATTTTTCCTGTAGTAGAGGGATACACAAAATGCAAGGAATTTAAACAAGGCAGACACAGCAAACAATGATAATTAGCAAAGTAGTCCAATTCCCGTAATTGACTAAAACAACCTGCCCTCTTGTCCTGACACTTTTGCAAAGAAAAGCAGAAAGCAGGACTAATCCTGCAGAGACAGAACTCTGTTCCTAATTCTTACGAGAAGAGTCAGTTAACAGCTCAACCAGAGATCTGTGGGACCTGAAATCCCAAGAAGACTCAACCCTGACCCCTGGCTGATAGCCTAGAGTTGGGGAATACAATGTTTCAATTTCTGGTACATGATCTGAGTCCAGAATGAATTATCAGAAAATCAGCTGAAGTCACTTTGGGTCTTGTTGTGGTCACCAAAATTTCAAACTAAAAGGCAATTTGAGGCACATTGAGTGAGTGTGAGTTCAAAGAGTTCAAGTCAAAATGATGATAGTCACCTAGAAAGAATGCATAAATCCTAACTTCCAAGGATAAGGGCTCTCAAAATGGTGTCTGAAGGGTCTAGGATATTATAGATTGAAAACAAAATGAATATGAAGAAGGAGGAGAAGTGAGAGGAAAAAAACAATGGAATTGCAGCAAGTTGGTTGTTACAAATGCAGGTCAGAAAGAGTAGCAGAGGACAGTGACTGTTAGTCACTTATAGTGTACATTCCTGCCAAAAATTGTAATAAGCAGGAAATAGATTTTCCTGGGGTTATCTGTTAACTTTATGGCATCAGAAGTACACAGACACTAGCCATGTGACTTCAGGAGGACTTAGGTAAGTGTAGTCTTAAGTCTCATGTTGCCTCTGGATTAAAGACTTGTGAATCCATTCTTGTGTTTTTGTCAGTCCTTTCTTCTACATGAGTGACATTGCTCTATACTGTTTTCCTTTTTTTGTAGTATTTCCTTTTTGCTTTTTCATTTTTTATTTGTTCAAGATAATCTTTTTCCTTTTGTGTACATGTGTGTATGCTTCCTTATGTGAGGCTTCTAATCAGGGCAGAGATCCTTGCTCAGCTTCTTTGCTGCAGCCTGAGTCTTAGGCAGGTTGTGCACCTAAACCTTAGAATGGGTTTTCTCAGCAATATTATCTTCCTGAAATGCAGTGGATCTTTCCTCTCACTTAGTGCAGGACCTGAGGCCACATGAGATTTTTCCTATACTTTTGTGGTAGAGACATTCTCTGCCCTGATAGTGCAGAATCCTGGATTTGAACTGATTTTCTCTTCTTGCTCCAGCACTGGGCAGGTGGCAAGAACCTTCCACCAGAACTGTCTTATGAAGGTAAATGGATAGGGACGGAAGAAATCATGCTGAGCAACGTTAGCCAAACCCAGAGAGTCAAGAGTCAAATGGTTTCCCTCATTTGTGGAGGCTGGAGCTAAACCCAGGCCCATGTGAAAGGTAGTCAGTCTCATGTATTAGACCCAGCAAAGGCGTAGCAACACATAATCTAGGGCAACCATAGATATGTATGGGGAAGGAGAGGGGAGCGGGCAAGTGGGGGAGGGGAAGGGAGGGAGGATAGGGAAGGATCTAGAAGGCAAATCTGATTTAAGAATATATGGATATCATATTGTTTTTTATATACATTTTTTGATTTTACAATAACTAAATTTCTTAATTAAAAAGAAAGAACTGTCTTATGTGCAGTTGCTCAGCCTGTCGGCCAGTGGCAGTCAACCCCCTCTTTGACTGTGTGCAGAGTCCAGTGACCAGAGCTTTTCTGTAGGTGCTTCTGCTATACCTGAACATTTCTGCAGGTTTGTATTTCCCCTCCCATGAATCTTCTTGTGAGCATTTGGCAGAGAACTGTAGAAATCAATGAATGGTAGAGTGGTTGTGGACTTTGTGTTGATATGTTATTTTTGGCTTTTTGAATGAGGTGGGCCCTTCAATGGTTATAACTTGTTAAATCACAGGTTCAAGGTAAATTTTATTACATCTCAAATACATTAAAGAATATGTTTCTTTGTGGAAAGTTATATGCACAGGCTGAGCAGGAGAATTCCCTGAGATTTAATCCAGCATGTTTCCCAGAAACATATCCTATAACTAATGGGCTCACATTCCTGTGGGGAATACCCCTCCCATTGTCCTTTTATATAGAAAACAATGATAAAGTAGGAATTCTGTGGCAGAGTATCCACACGTATAGTTCCAAGCAAATCTGATTTTGATATCTTACGTGAATTTACTGGTAAAAATGAATTCATTTTGACAACTGTTCTTCTCTTAATACTGTCTATTCTCCTCTCTGAACAGTAAAATGTAGTCAATAATAAGCTATGTCATACATCAAATTAATTGTCAACTTCACAGGCACTTGTAGCTGTAGGTGGAGCCTGCAAACTAATTTTACTTAAAGGAAAGCGCAAACTCTTATAAACCCACGTATCTGGAAGGTAAATAGGTCAGAGATAAGTATAGATGTTATAAAACCATGAGAGCTTTGGGGGACAACATCCAATAAGATAATTATCTATGCCATAAAGCTAAATGGGATCTTCATGTAAGGAACCTCTGTAAATTGTATCAAGATAACCCTAGTGGTTATTTAGAGGCTTAAATAGAACTGTTTGGGAGAAATCCTTCCTTTTTATTTTGTACCTCTGCTTTATTTCTCCATTACGATGATTTTATAGTGAACATGCCTGCTTGTAAAGTAATTTTAGCAAATGTTTAAAAGTCTCTTCTGGGCTGAGTGTATTAAGTTTTATATAAGCAGTGTTTTCTGTGTTCTGTTTTATTACAACTATGTCCATGGACCCTGTAGCGTTTATGAAAGCTGCAGGCTACTGCCATCATCTTTAGAACATCTAACCAACTGCTTTTATATCTTTAAGATACTCTAACAGCTAAAATAGCATTGGCAATAAGCACATAAGGAAATAAAGACACATTTCAGGAATGGACTTCCCTAAAATTCTGCCTATCTGATGTTTGAATAGGCCCATAAGTGCTTCTGTAGCTTTTGCAGATAATCAAGAAAGAGATTTCGTTTCAGATTTTTATTCTCAGAAGGAGGTTATTTTCACTTAGAAAAGAGAATATGCTCTGATAAAACCATATGTGTGAAGATTTCAATGTATCAGTCTTTATCGGAGTGTTTGGACTGCTTTGATTCCTTCTTAAAATAGGAAAAAATGCGTGGTTAGCTTAAATGACTTCTAATTTGGCTAAAAAATTTGAATTGATTTTATAGATTATTCCTCCTAAAATTCACACAGAACCAAACCAATGTGCACATTTCATATATTTCTTTATTTTCTTCCCCTAGACCGTAATAATTAATGCTGCCATACATGCAATTTGCAAAATTTAAATTAATGAAAGTGTTCTCATTTTCTTGGAATTTTAAAAGGTTTAACACATGAAATTATGTGGCATTCCTGGGCACTTAGTTACAATATAATAGACTTTGAGTATCATAATTATTTATCAATTTAATGCCCTTCATTTTCTGTACATTTACTTTATACTTGAATTGTATCTAGGTGCATTTAATCTTCTAATTGGGAACGAATTAGATGGTAAGTACTAGAAGTCTTAACATATTTATTATTTACCATTTAAATTTTCCTTAAAGCAACAAAACTTCTGGAGAAAAAAATTTTTTATTTAAAAAATATCCAGATTAAAAACTAAAACTTTCTCTTTTGATGTCATGGGTACCAGTAGGACAATGAAATAAATGGAATAATTAGCCAGACAAAAGAGCAGTTCAAAGATACAAGGGTGTTGTATTCCGTACAATTATATAATAATCTTAGATAAAATGTGCCTCAAATATTTGAAAAATTTAAAATGAAATATTCTAATTTTAAAATCCTGTTATAGTGTAAATGTGATTTCTATAATTTGGGTAGGCCAAAAAGAAGAAATATACATTGAACATAATAAAAGACATGAGAAAATATAAATTTTGACGAATGGAAAAAAGTCAATACTTCTAAGATAAAAATGTTATATACAGAGGATATAGTTCTAATTTTGAAGAATTTTATTGTGATTGTTAGGACATATATTTCTGCATGATGTCTGATTTTTTTTTTGGTCTTTTCAAAGTAGAAAACAATGAAGTTAGCTAATGTAGATGAATGGTTAGTTCATCAGAAAAATGTATATTGAAAAGACAAGATTTGCTACACATTGTGTCAGTCCCTGAATATACAATTATGATTACATGATGTCAGAACAAATTCATAATCTAGAACAAAAGAATACTAGCAATAAGACTATATACGAAGGTATTTTTAATACTGGTAAATACATATGTATGTTCAATTAATTATTTCAGCTATCTCTCATATTATTCCTATAAAAAGACACTATCAACATAACCATTTTATGAGTAAGAAGTTTGTAGTGTTGAAAATTAATAATCTATAGAGCTGGAATATATAACCTGGAGCCTTAGTTCCTTCAAAATATCCCTCTAGAGATCCAAGAAATTGCATTGAATAGCTTAGTTTTCTAAGCTAGGATTTTTGTTTATACTCTTACTTATAAATCTCAATAACTATTCAGTTTTCCCATTTGAAAATGTGGAGTCAATTTGTTCAAATCTCAATTTTTTTAAAGACTATAATATAAATCAGAGTGCTGAACACAATATACAAAATGGAAATCTTGATGCAGGAAAGAATGAAATTTGCTACATGTAAAGGAAAGTTGAAAATATGTAGAAAGTTGAAATATGTAGAGAAGAGACAGATGAATGATGAAGAATTACAGGAGTGAGCTTTAAATCCCCTTGAACTACATTATCAACACGTTTAAACTTGTTTGGGTGGTCTGATTTCACAATATCTAATATTTTGTTAAGGATGGATTCTCCCTCATAATGTTCTAAAACTGTATAAGATCAGGAACATTGGAAACATCTTTGTAGCTTCATACAACCTAAACTTTACTATGAGAGTTTGTTACATATGGAGAATCCCCAGAATCCTCAGAGGAAGCAAAAGCAAGCTTTCTTGCTTTCTTTCTCTTCTTTCTTTCTTTTTCTTTTTTTTCTTTCTTCTTTCTCTCTCTCTCTCTCTCTCTCTCTCTCTCTCTCTCTCCTCTCTTTCTTTCTTTCTTCTTTCTTTTTAATTAAGCTACCTTGGATTTTCTGAGCCATCTGCTAAGCCGATATAAGGCAGAGAAAATTAACCTCTATGGAACAGAAGTTTGTCTGTCCTCAGCTCCACAAGCTATCTGCACTTTCTCAAGCTAGGTGGACTATAGAAGAGCTGATATATATAAAAATCAGTATGGAAATCTGGGTTGTAATTTATCCTCGGATTCCTTTAATGTTACACTCATCCCCACTGATGTCCAAACAAAACACTGTCTGGATCATGTCAGATTTCTCTTACTCCATTCATACAGCTTGCTAAATATGCCAGAGCCTATTCTTTTGTTACTATTACTTATGCTTTAATTCAAACTATTACATTGTCTCCAATATCTGCAATAATATCTTCCCTGTGCCACATTTTCCCCACAATTGTATTTAAAACCACCACAAATAAAATAGTTCTAAGATAAAAATATAAAAAACTTACATTGTTTAAAATTTGTCATAATGATACCCATTATAAAGGATTTAAATAAAGCCTTGTGAACATCATGCAGTGAACATATTCTTGTGCATTTGAGGGTAGCACATAAAATGGTGTGATGTTAGAGAACGAAGCAAAAGAGGGAAATGATAATAGGACCTTGCAACAAGGGGACATGAGGTAATATGTTAAAATCTAGGGTTCTGCTATGGATATCTAACTGTTTAAAGCAAATAAAAGACAGCAAAATTTATGCTTCACACTGATCATTCTGGCTTCTGCACTTTGCAATTCAACCAGGTTGAGAAGCTGAAAAACAATTAGAAGGCACTGCAATTGTCCACATAGGAGAAGATGGTTGCTTAGCTAAAATGACAGTGTACAGGTGCAAAAATATATGATTCACTTTTGATTCTAAATAAATATTTTTTAAAATAATTAAGAACATAAATTTGTATCTTTCTTGAAATCATGAAAAACGTGGAACCTATATTTTTGTGAGACATGAAAATAAAAGATTGACCAGACTCTATTATTAACAATGGTGAGAAGGTCATCAGAGTGCAAAAGATTGCATTTAGTGTTTAACAACATTATTTTACAAAGCATGCATATTCTACATATTTCCCACAGACAAATAATAATTTACTTACTCTGAGATGTATTCAGATAAATTATTTCCATTAATAATTCTTATTAATGTTCTAGTTTTTCCTGTCTCTCAGTTTTTTACCTCAAAATCAATACTTGCATTTCTACCATAATTTTTTGTTGTCTGAAATAAAAGTGTCTTCACAAGCATCACAATTTTGAATTTTTCTTTTGTTTGACACTCTCGAGTGAAGTAACAATTAAAAATCATGAAGGGTAAAAGAGGTACATGCATATTTTGTGAATAAGAGTACTGTTTTTGAAAGCAATTACTGGAAGAAGACCAGTACCTTGCCTTAAACCACAAACATTCCCAAATGTGATGACTTAGAATAAATGAATACTGCTATGGTTTGGACATGAGATACTCCCCCACACACATACACACAAAGCTCCTGTTTTAATGCAGGAATTGTTAAGTGGTGACATTATAAAATCATAAGAGCTAAAATATAATCCATGAATTAATCCATTTGATCATTAAATAATTTGAAAGGACTTCTGTACTGGGTGATAATGATAGGGAGGTTGGACATAGGTGGGGATAGTAGGTTTCTGGGAGGCATAACATTAACGATTGTATCTTGTTCTCCCTGACCATCTCTTTGCTTCCTGGATGTCATGAGCTGAGTAGCTTTTCTCCTCTAAGCACTTCCACCATGGTGCTCCTCCTCATCTTGGATATGGAGCAATGAATTCTGCCAGTCATGTACTGAGCCTATGAAACTCTGAGGCAAAAATGAAATTTCCTCCTCAAAACTTTTTTTCTCAATAATTTGGGTCTCACTGATGAAAACCTGACTAATGCAGTCATTGGTACCAAGACATGAGGTGTTTGCTGGGACTAAACTGACCCGATGGTTCAGAAGCATTTGGAACTGTTTTGTAAAAGGAGTTTGGAAAATTTGGAGATGTAGTCTGGAAAAGTCTAAGAAAGTTGTAAGTAGAGCTTAGTGGATGATTCTTGTAGGTGTTCAGAAAACCAGAAAGTCAAGAGGAATGAGGACAGGAAAGACTGTGTTCATGAGGTTTAAGAGGGGAATAGGGACTCGATCGGAATTTGAGCTAAAGGGCCCTCATGTTACATTCTGGCAAAGAAGTTTTCTATATTTTACCAAGTCCTGAGACTTTTGTGAAGATAATTTAAAATGTTGGACTAATTAATCTGGCAGAAGAACATTCACAGCATCATAACATTCAGGTAGTGGTTCTGGTAATATCAGTAGGCAGGTGAGCATGGCTGGGAGTGGTACATTTCTGGGGATGTGCCATGGGGTATTGAATTTTGCCTACTTCCTCTTCTGTCTCCTTCCAAGCTACCATAATTTAAGCATCTCTCCTTCATCATCCTCTTCCCCCACGGTATTCTACCTTACTTTGGGCTCAGAGAAATGAAGTCAGTGAACTTCATTGAAACCATGAGACCAATAAAAACTTTTCCACCTCTAAGTTGTTCTTATCAAGTATTTGGGTCACAGATGAAAAACTGCCTAACACAAATTTGAAAGTCAAAGACCTTGACTTGTATTTATTTTAGAGTCATATTCTGTATGCCTACCTACTCCTTAAGAATCTTTAGCGGGGGCTGGAGCGGTGGCTCAGCGGCTATAGTGCTTTGCCTGGCAAGCATGAGTACATGAGTTCAAACCCTAGCACCATGTACACAATGAAATCTCGGAGTAAAGAAGACCACATGAAAAACTAAATGAAGTTGATTCTCTTTCTCTCCCTCTCTCTCTGTCCCTCTCTCTCTTTAAAAAAAAAAAAGAATCTTTAGGGATATAAAGGAATACCTAGATTTTTTAATATTGCTCCTCTAGGAAGTCTGAAGAATATTAAGGAGTAACTACATATTTGAATACTGCTCCTCTGGGAAGTCAGAAAAATACTTTCTTTTTTTTTTCTCAGTGACATACACTGTTTTGACTAGGGAACAGGTTTAAAATACAACAGAATCAATTGTTAGAAGATAAAGTTATTAATCTGGAAAACAACTCTAAAAGCATTTCTTGATATACAGATTAAAAAGAGGAACACTTACTTCTAGTTCTTCTATCATATTTTCAATGTTTATCAATATCAGCAATACATATATAGGGAAAAACACAGTCATGTCTTGAGTAACACATTGCATAGTTGAAAAATATTTCACAACTTAGCTTAGAAAATACTGCCTAATCACTCAGCTAGTACAACATCAATACATTTGTAGACACACAGTGTAAGGGAAAAATTGGTACATATAAGTAGAAATAATAAATTTTACCAAAATATTTTTTCACTGAAGTGAAGTTACCATTTTATGGAACTTAGATTACAAAAAAAATACAAGTCACTATAATAAAATGTGTTGTAATTTATTGCTATTCATATGTATTTGTAGGTTTTCAGTTGAAAGCTGTTCAATAGTCTACATGAACTAAAATCAAATGCTTCATTAATGCTAACTATACTACATTTTCCAATTTGCTGTATGTTTCTGTTTCTAAAGTTTATCTACAGAAGTTGCATATGTAATAAAAACCTAAAGGACTTTTAGTTGAAAAAAATAAATGAGGTGTTAGGAATTAATTTTTGTATTAACATTAATATAATATAGTATTAACATTAATACTATATTATAATATTATGCTTCTAACATATGCCAAACCTTATGTTTTATTTATGATAAAAAACATTGTTTGCAGTTATAGACCTAACTTGCGAATTATTTAACCTATAATTTAGTTTCTAAAAATTCTCCACAAATTCCTCCTAATTTAACTACTGTACATATACTTGTATCATCAAAAACTTCTTTGCCAGCATGAAAGATATTTAGAAAAATGAGACAAATCATTTAGTGTTGTTAATGTGTACATCTCTGCGTGTATGTGTTTATGTTGTATTGGCAATTTAAAACAATTGGGGGAAACTTTTATGCACATTATTCATTGAATCATTTTATAGCAATAAATTACATAACAGAAGTAACCTATCATGTTTGACTCATTATTGCACAGTTAAGAGGACTAACATCTCATTTTACTTGAATTCTTCAAGATGCCAAAGCATTGTAGAATACTTCTACTTAGTGTTGTCTGGCATCTATCTGTAAGTTGATAGAGAGTAGAACTGAAGTGACAAGACTCCAGGAGTTAGCATAAACATTTGAATTATGACACACTACAGTCACAATATAAGGTAGAATTAATGGAGGAGTGAAGCCCAATGGAAAAAATCCATTGACCTGGACAGAGTGTCCAAATTTCCAGAATTTGTAATAAGCAAACCTGTGTATTTGGTGATAAACTCCACTGACTGATAGTCAAATTGATTTGGTTCAAAGACAATATGACAGTGAAAATGCCATGACTTTAAGTCCAATTTAAAGAGGACTTCATTTCCATAAGGGCACTAATGAAATTGAAGAGGAAGAGTAGAAAATGAAATCTGAATTTTATCAGAAGGCATGCAGTTGTTATGTCTTCTAGATCAGTCACTGAGTATAAAAGAGATTTGTTGCACTTATGCTAATAACCACACTCAGAGTTTGTTCTCAAAGAGGTAAAAGAAAGATGTACATTATTTACAAGAATTATCATCTAAGAGTTGGTAATAGGTATCTGACTTCATTGCTGCTTTTCAGTGTGCCAACAACAATCTTATGTGAACCTCTGAACTTTCTCTTCCTTTCCCTAAAATGCTCTTCCAAATGATGTGCACAGCTCAAACCCCTACCTCCCTAGTCTCAGCTTGACTCTCACCTTGGCAGTGATACTATAACATTATTATTTCTACAAATTACAGGTAAAAATAAAACAAGGCTATTGATCCATGATAAATTTTTATGTAAATAAGAAATAAATATTTATTTTGTTTAGTCGCCAGATTTTCAGGTTTGCAGCAATAGCACCAAAAATCCTAATATTGTCTTTATTTTTGCTGTCAGGCAATATATCACAACAATTACTGGGAGAACTGGGTTTCAGTACAGTCTCATTATAATACAATGACATTTACTTTGTGAAGACATTTTATCCTTTGGAAAACATTTTCCTTTCTGGGCAAAATATATTATGTTACAGTGTTTGAGGAAAAGTGATTTTACAAGAATCCCACCTGGGAATTGATTTGAGGGTCATATTTTTATCACCTGCCTCTCTTTTAGTAAACTGTTAAGATCGCTTCAGCTGGCCACAGTGCTGCAATCCCAGCAACTGGGGAGGCTGATGCTGGAGGATCACAAGTTCAAAGCCGTCTGCCAACCTTAGCAACCTTAGTAACTTAATAAGACAAAAAACCAAAATCATCGTTAATTCAGTTTTCACTTATGTCAAATCAGATTAATAATGCTTATATTAGAAGCTATTGGTGAAAATGAGGTGAGATAATATTTATAAAATTTACAACATAGTGTCTGTAATGTGTAGTCACTAAGTGATATGTTTTCCTTGTCTTCTAGCATTTTAAAATATGATCAGTGCTAACCAAAATGGCAAATAATTACATATGTAATACTTACAGGAATGCTATAAAAAGCAAATCATATATATTTCCAAATGCTTTTTTGTAATATCATGTGAAGATTATGATAAAACCTTAAAGTCATGTATTCTGACCACATATGTCCTCATTATATGGTGTAGATAAGCTATTTCCAAACTGAGGAATTCTCGTTTTATTGAGGAGTGCTATATGAGTAATTCTGTGTCAAATATATATTTGAATTAAGACAAAGCAGAATTCTATCTCTATCTTTTTTTAACCAGTGCAATTCTACTTCTATCTTATTTGTTGAGAATGTTTGTAAATTCTACTACAATGTCTAAAAAAAATTAAAATTAATTTCCAACTTTTAATAACAACAGGTCCATGTTCAAACACAAACTGTCCATAGATCAGAACTATAAAAACTGTCTACAATAATTGGTATATAATCATATACGTATCTAAAGCTGAAACACTCTAGAAAAGGGTGGGTCTCAGATAATATTGTCACAATCTTCCAATCTCTGAGGTGTAGAGATATGAGGTCAACACATAGATTTGAAGGCTTGCATGTTGACTAGGAAATTAAGGACAAAAATTCTAGAAAAAGCAAATTGCATGTAAAATGAGGACAACATTAGCATATTAACTCTTGAGAACTTGCAATCAATCAAGCTTAAAGAAATTACCAAGTGGGGCCCCAGCAGTGGCTTGGTGGTTAACAGCAGCGTTTGTCTGGCATGCACAAGGATACCAGTTCACACCCTAGAGTCACTTGAAAACCTAAATACAATTGATTCTCTCTTTCTTTGTTGCTCTGTCATTGTCCCTCCCTCTTAAAAAGAGAGAGAGAGAGAAAGATTGAAAGAAAGTTACCAAGTACCCTGGCAAACAAAGAAACAAAATTAAAAGCTGGAAGGATACTCAGTGTCTGTTAACCATAAATGAAAAAGAAGTTTAGGTCTAATCAATCTAATCTCACAGTTAGAATAACTATGAATACACTTCAGAGGAATATTACTGGAAGCAAGAATTCCACAATATTTTCATTGATTGACATGGAAAAACAAGAAATTTACTGGCTGGGCTTTATGGTGGACTTGTATAATCCCAGTAATTTGGAAGACTGAGGCAGGAGGATCACAAATTCGAAGACAGTCTCAGCAACTTCTAGAGA
Source organism: Aplodontia rufa (assembly GCA_004027875.1). Lineage (NCBI taxonomy): Eukaryota > Metazoa > Chordata > Mammalia > Rodentia > Aplodontiidae > Aplodontia > Aplodontia rufa. The sequence goes on along the minus strand of PVKS010024627.1, from coordinate 7,345 downwards.
GGCCATGTCTTAAAATAAAAAATAATTTAAAAAAATAAAATTAAATTAAAAGAATGTGGTATGTAGCTCATGGGTAAAGCATCCCTGCATTCAATCCCTAATACAAAACCCCCAAAACAAACTAAAAAACTAAATTTTCTGGATATGTAAAGAATCATGAAAGGAGGCTGACGCACTGACTCTGCGGTTACAGGGCTTACCAGGCATGTGCAAGGACATGGGTTTGAAACCTATCACCACATACACAATGAATTGTTGAAGCAATAAAGGTCACACGAAAAACTAAATGAAATTGATTCTCTTTTAAAAAAAATGAAAATATGACATATATCAAGAACAAGTAAGTTAACAAAAATGATGCAGATGATGAAATCAGAAAAGAAGGAGTGTAAAGAAACTTTTACAAGCATACTCAACTTTCAGAAATAAAATCTAATCAGAATGAAATGAACAGTTGGGGAATATGAGGAGAAAAACAAAAATATGAAAAATGGAAATTATGGGAATTGAATTAAACAGTATGATAAGTAAAATGGAAAAAAAATAGTCCCTGAATGGACTAAACAACAGATTGTAGACAGCAGGAAAAATAAAATGAGTCAATCAGTTAAAAACAGTTTGACAGTATTTATTTAATATATAAAGTAGAACAATTAAGAAAATTAAAAGAAACTCAAGGATATGTAGGAAAACATCAGTACAACTTTAAATAAACATATAGAAAAGAAGTTACAGTAAGAAAATAAAGAGAAACGTAGTATTCTTTGGGACAATATCAATTGTTCTAATACATGTGTACTTATAGTCCCACAGGAGAGAAGAGATTAGGGAAAGTAACTTTTACAAAAATAGTTGCTAAGTATTTTCTAAATCTGAAACAGAGATTAAATTTATAGATCCAAAAATCATTGAGCAGGCTAGTTACAACTATATCCAAATACATGAGTCCAAATGATCACATTCAAAAATAAGAGCACAACTTGAATTCACAGGAAATTATTATATTTTATACAGGAGAATAATGATATTAATGATGCTTGAGATCATCAGAAGCAATAGAAGCCATTCTCTTTTAAAATAATAAGATTTTTTTTAAAAAATTGCTGATTCTAGTATAGACTATGTAAAATATAGCTGATTTTCTGATTTTTTTTTTTTTGGATTCATAGAATGGGAAAAATTCAAGCAATTATGGTGAATCCTCAAAAGTATCCAAAAGCTAAATGAAGAGCTTTCACTAACCATATTAAGGACCTGTTACTGTGCCACTGAATATAATATGAAAGAATAAGTTGCTCTTATCATGCATAGACCAGAAACCAAATATGCTGGCACTTTGATCTTTGACTTTCCAAACTCCAGAAATGTGAGAAATAAGTCTGTGTTGTTCAAGCATACTGTGTTTTTGTTACGTTGACCCAAACAGACCAATAAAAGTAAGTACCTATAAATGTATATACACATTTAGACAATGAAAATATTTTTCCATACAATTTCACTTAAAATTGTTACAAATACAATAAAAAAAGTAGTAACTAAGGAATTAGAAAATCACGAATGATCAACAGAATAATTGAGTGAAATTTTAACATTGAACAAGATAAAGTTGCTGAGGACATTCCATAAGTTATTTAATTATAAAGAGAAAAATAAAAACTTTATAGTAGAGAAAAAGAGCAGACATAGCTTTAATCAAATCACCACACAGCCTCATCTAATATCATCAAGAGTAGAACAAGAAAATATCATATTCTTCCTTGTAGAATTCACTGAAATCCAATCCATGCTATAATACTCAAATACACACATACTCCATAAGCTGAATTTAACACAAGAATATAGCCATTAAACCCAAATTGATAGACATCATACAAAACTACTGGTCTACTTGACTTAAAAATATCAATATTGAGTCAAGAGACTGCAGTCTGGGTGATGTGAAGTTGATTCTGGATTAGGGGCATATCATATTGTTACTACACATGCATTTATGATTGTACAACAACACAACTCGTCAATAAATTTTAAAACAAGAACAACCAAATTCAATAAAATTGCAGAATGCAAAATTTTAAAAAATCAAGATTAACAAGCAAATGAAGGGTTGAGGAAGAGAAGCACAAAAAAATAAAAGATATGCATGATGTGCTATAGGATCCTACATAGAAGAAAATACTTAGATTATTGAGTAAATTAATGAAATTTGAATATGTGATATGAATTAAGGCTAGAATACTGTTAAGAAGAGATAGCCATGTGTTTTGGGTACAAAATTTATGTGGCACAAAAATTCACAACCAAAATAAATATGAATATAATATTAAAAAGTATAATTAATAGAAAGTGTGAAACATATTTCATATTACTTCCAAAACAAAATATTTGAAGCTGTAATTCTGTTTCCAGAACATTTCAATTTTGATTCCAAAATTGGACCATATAATATACTGGTTGATTTTTTGATATTTTGTTTGGATCAAAAAAAATTGATCCAATATCAGTTTTTCAAATTTTAAATCAGAATGAAAACTTACAAATATCAATTTGAAAATCTGATGTATATTATTTGCTTCCTAAAATAATCATGAGGTATGTGTTTTTATTATAGCTATATGTCTCTAAGACTTAAACTTTGCCCCTTAACTGTAATAGTTTAGTGGTATTTATGGATATATTATCTTAGTGCTCAAAGCAGATATTAATTTACTAAGGTATAATATTTCCTCCAGGGGATCTAATTATTTATCTGGTGAGGGTAACACATCTCTCATTGTCTCCTACAATTAGACACTAAAATCTATGAATTCATAAGGAGATAAGATAAATTAATAACATTTTTTTCAAATCTAGCATGATTTCAGGCACAAATGAGAAGCCTATTATGTACTTGTAGAAAATAATTAAAGAAACAAATATTCAAACATTACATATAATTTATCAAAGAAATATTGTGTTACTTATTTAGAGAACATTGATAATTTTGGTCATATTTTTCTTTTAGTTAGAAGTACTTTTCTACTATATCCTTTCACTTTTTCTCTATGCCTGTGATAACGAATTGTATTTTGGAAACTTTCATAATATTCACATGGAGACAGTGGAAATACTATACGGTATCGCTATAATGAGATACTGTGGGAAATGGTGTAGGTCATAACTGCCAAGAACACACACAGTAATGTCAGGGATCATTTATTAAATATAAAAAGATTAATAGGACCCAGGATGAGGTATCATAGAGAAGTTTGCCATTTTCCACCTCTGACTCTGATGAGTTACTTTATCATTATAATATCTTCTGTGGGGGCTGGAGCGGTGGCTCAGCAATTTCCGCGCTTGCCTGGCAGGCACGAGGACCCGGGTTCAAACCCCAGCACCATGTACACAATTAGGTGTTGGAGCAACTAAGGCCATGTGAAAAACTAAATAAAGTTGTTTCTCTCTTTCTCTGTCTCTCTCACTGTACCTCTCTCTTTAAAAAAAAAAATCTTCTGTGTATTGAATGTATATTATGACAAAGATTACAAGTCAAAATTTAATTTTATTAACCATAATAATATAAAATAAGTGATATAATATAAATTTTAATATGAAAAAGTTAGATTTAAAAAGTTTAAATATTACCCTTTCTGTCATGGGTTGTATCTACCAAAAAAGGTCAAATTTATGCCCTCTTCAATAATAAGTTAGGCAACTATGCATTGTATTCTGATTTCTAAATGAGCAAATTGTGTTCCTTACTCCTTTGACTGTCAAAAACATTAGAATAGATGTTCTTTATGTCACCTTTAGACATAAATTTGACCATGAAGCTTGCCAAAGGTCAGATTAGCAATTGAGAAGGATATTATTTAAAATTGTTAAGATATGTCTGATATTTTCAAAATTATGCTTTTAATTAGTGTTTATTACTTTAGAGTGGTTAGATTTATACCCTTCTACCCCAGTAAAGATATGTCCAATCCCAATCTTCAAGGATATGACCTTATTTAGAAATAGCATCTACGCAGATATAATTTAGTTAGGAATCTCAGGAAGATATTACACTACATTTAGATGTGCTTATAAAAGGAAACCAAGAGAGATCATAGTTTGTATGTTTCCTCTGCAAAATTCAAGTGTTACCAATATGTGAGTACTGAAAGAAGGGCCTTTACCAGATATTCAGCAGATGATGTCTCTTCCTTTGTGAATGGGACTAAGACTTCCTACAAAAGAGACTCCAAAAAGTGGTTGGCTAGCTTGCCCATCTGACTTCTTGCCATGTGAGGACACAGCTGTCTTGCCCTCTGGAAGAGGAAGCTTCCACAATGAAACAGAAGCTGCTGGTTCCTTGACTCGGGACTATAATAAATAAATTTCTGTTTATTATGAATTACTCAGACTGTGGTATTCTATTATAGATGCACAAAATAGGTTACAAAAGTTTATGTGAAACCTGAGACAAAAAAAAATGGAATGATAGATTTATAAACCAAGGACTATAGCATTGCTAAGAGAGAAAACTTAGAGAGGGATAGAGCAAATTCTGCCTTGAGACTCTGGAAGGAACTAACCCCACTGACATTTTGATTTCATACTTCTAGATTCTAGAACTATAAGAGATTATATATTTCTATTGTTTTAAAGCACATGATTTGTAGTATATTGCTAGGGAAGCTCTAACTAATATAGCTGTTAATGATTATAAAAATTTCAATATTTAAATTTTGGTTTTATTTTATTTGCAGATATTTCAAAGACTTTCTTCACATAATTTTTCAAAGCAATACTACTTTAAGATGTCACTAATGCCACTTTGTAAAAAGGTGAAATTAAAATAAATTTACAATTCAATACATTTTTTACATTTCCAGAACGTAAATAAAATAATCAAATAAAAACAAAACACTGAATTCTATTACCTATTTTACAGCAATATTTTAATTCTTTGTAGCTATGGAGTATATAATTCAAGACCATGTTAAGGAATTATTCTTAGAAGTTTTTATTACTTAATGTTAATTATTTCAGCATGTGTTAATTATCTATTGCCATATAAATCTACATACAAAAATCACAGAATATACAATAAGTATATTTTTCATGTATATGGGACAATCTGGAAATGTAAAGCAGGTCTATCTTGTTTGGGGTCACACACATACTGGGAATGTCATGGGGTCACAGAGCTTTCCATGAATTATGCCAGGCTTGTCTAAAATTACGTATGTTCCTCTTCTTTCAATAAGGTAATCCTTTCATGATCTCTTGACAATCACAGAAGCATGGAAGAGCAAGTATATACATTCAAAATCTCTTAAAGCTTGGATTTGAAAGAGACATGCTGTCACTTCCACCTTGTTTTATTGAACAATTAAGTTGCACAACTATTCCCAGAATCAGAAAGAAAGAACACTGTAAAAATTTAGAGCAAAAGGATTGGGTCCAGGAGAAATGAGAACCGGATTCTCAATACAATTTTCCATAGATAGTAACAAAGGAGATGCCATTCTTACTTTTGCTTGCCATGCTTGTATATTCCAAAATATAGCTTATGCTATATGCAGGAGAAAATTTCTATCAATAGTAACATTTCCTCCACTTTCAGTTGTATAAAAATTACATATAAAACCTATGTTCTCCCTGATCAATTTTTCTTATTTTTATTTTTAGGTTTCTGAGTATCATACTGTCATTATATGAATAAAAATGTGTTATTAAGAATGATATTGAAGGCTCAGTCAAACACTTTGGACATCAAAGAATGGCAATAAAATATTACAGTGCATCAAATCTTTCTTGCACCTATTTTCTCTCTTTTACTTCATTTGGAAATTAAAGATCATTTAAAAGGCACAGCTCTGAAGTTAGACCACTGTGCATTTTGGAAAGCAGCTCACAACACAATAATAATACTACCTTAAATTTCAAGTATCTATGGCAGCAACCGAACACTAAAGTTGCAAAAGTTAATAGAAAAGAATCATGTACCAGTGCTATCTTTCAAAAGAGGGGTGACAATCCTCAACAAAGTAATAGCAAACTGTATTCAAAAACTTACTAAGAAAATAATCCATCCTGACCAAGTGGGCTTCATCCCAGGAATGCAGGGCTGTTTCAACATACGCAAAACAATTAATGTAATCCACCACTTAAACAGAATCAAGGACAAAAACCATATGATCATCTCATTGGATGCAGAAAAGGCCTTTGATAAAATCCAGCACCCTTTTATGTTCAAAACTCTAGAAAAGATGGGGTTCAAAGGACCATTTCTGAACTTTGTTAAGGCTAGATATGCTAAACCCTCAGCTAGTATAATACTAAACGGGGAAAAGCTGAAAGCATTTCCACTAAAATCAGGAACAAGACGAGGCTGTCTGCTCTCTCCTCTTTTATTCAATATAGTTCTTGAGACCCTAGCTGGAGCAATTAGGCAAGAGAAAGAAATCAAAGGGATAAAAATAGGAAGAGAGGAAGTCAAACTCTCTCTTTCTGCTGATGACATGATCCTGTATCTGGAAGATCCAAAAAACTCCATCAATAAACTGCTTGAACTCATATGTAGATTTAGCAAAGTGGCAGGATGCAAGATCAACATGCATAAATCAATAGCTTTCCTATATAGCAATAATAATAGGACTGAAAAAGAAGTCAGGAAATCAGTTCTTTTCAAAATAGCTTCGAAAAAATAAAATACTTGGGAATTAATCTAACAAGGGAAATCAAAGATCTCTTCAATGAAAACTATCGAACATTGAAGAACAAAATCCAAGATGACCTAAGAAGATGGAAAGATGTCCCATGCTCTTGGATAGGCAGAATTAATATAATAAAAATGGCCATTCTGCCAAAAGATTTATATAGATTTAATGCTATCCCTATAAAGATACCTATGTCATTCTTTACAGACATAGAAAAAGCAATTCTCAAATTCATTTGGAACAAGAAGAAACCAAGAATTGCCAAAGCACTACTAAGCAAGAAAGATGAAACAGGCGGTTTTGCCATTCCAGATCTAAAACTATACTATGGAGCCATAGTAACAAAGACAGCATGGTACTGGTATCAAGACAGGGAAGAAGACCAATGGAATAGAATAGAAGACCCCGAAACAAATCCTCAAATCTTTAAACATCTGATTTTTGACAAAGGCTGTCACTTCATGGAGAAGTGACAGCCTCTTCAACAAATGGTGCTGGACAAACTGGTCATCCACCTGCAGAAAGTTGAAATTAGACCCATATCTTTCTCCTTGCACAAGAATCAAATCAAAATGGATCAAGGAGCTTGGTATTAAACCAGCTACGTTGCAACTGATAGAAGACAAAATTGGTCCAACACTTCAACATTTGGGAGTAGG